>PITA01031060.1:0-15711 GCA_004023965.1 Spilogale gracilis
AGAAGCAGGCTTCCTGCCGAGCAGGGAGCCCGATGTGGGGCTCAATCCCAGGTCTCCGGGATCATGACCTGAGCCGAAGGCAGTTGCTTAACCAACTGAGCCACCCAGGCGCCCCAGGACTCCTTTTTAGAAACACCAAGTCTCTGCTATTTTTCTGCTAGGTCCCATTTACTTATGTTACATATTTTACCTCATAAGTAAGCCACAGAAGCTATGTTCCTACTTCAGGAGGGAAGCAAGACAGTTAATCATTCTCTGAGTTTTGTTCTAGCTCCCAAAACCTGATAACACCTAAGAAGAGCCAGAGCCCAAACATGTTTCAGAACATTAGCTTCAAACAAATCTTGGCTGACCCTGGCATCAGTAGCCTTATCTTTGTTAAATTATAGACTAATACCTATTGTTCACCTGACACTTGCCTTTGATTGGACTCTACCTTTGATTCTTGGAGGAACATATACCTTGGACCCTATTCTAATATAAATCCCTAGCCCCAAGCCATGAAGAGATTCATTTTCCTTACCTTTCTGAGTCACCCGGACACTCCATCTACTATTCTGTCTGTCACTCACACCATTCAATAAATTCTGTTTTCACTTTCTCCAGGTCACCTTTGATTTTTATCCTACATGAAGTCAAGGACACTCTTGGCTGGTCTTGTGGGACCCTCCCCTGGGTTCTCAGACCCAACTTGCCTGCATCACTTCCTTCTGTAGGTTGATTATCTTAGTATCTAATATGTGACTTTGAAATAGGATTTATATATTTATTTATTAATTAGATATGCTTCAAGCATGTTATACAGAAAATTGAAATAAAAATAATGTATTCTTCTAAAATAGAAAACCACAGACTGAAGTCCTATTCTGAACATATGGTTAAAATTCTAGTAATCAATATATAAATTAACTAAAATATTTTTAGGATAGAATATAATGTGGGCCACCATCATTCTGCTGTACTACAATATACAGTATACATATAGCATATGGTTTACAGCATATCATAACACACATACAGATAGTGTAGTATATATACTTTTATGTACTATATAATTTTGGTTATGGTCCAACAGAATAAACATTATGTGGGGTCCTCTAGAGAGGCAGAATCTTAGCCCAACCTCAGACCAATGTATTTGAACAGAATACGCATTTTAACAAGTTAGGCCCCCTGGTAATGAATGTGCATAATAAAATTTGAGAAGCATAAATACAGATTTTGTAAAAATAAATTTTCATATCTGCAAAGCATATATTATTCCTCAAAAGCAAAGGTACATTGCTTGTTCACTGTGGTGATATGGATAGGAATGGATGACAGGAAAAGATGTGAGGACATTTTTAATATGTGTACAATTCTTGAAATATGCTTATTCAAATGAATAGTTTCTAGATTCTTTTGGACAAAGAGAAAAGTAAGGAAGTTTTTATTTATTCCTATTATTATTATGATTGGAATGTGGGAGAAGCAAGACATGAAAAAATTTTAGTTGATAGAGAAAAACCTTGAGACTCCCAGTTCAGAAATTTTATGTTTCTCCTTTACTCAAGAGAGCAACATAATGAAATAATGAATGCGACTAGAGAAGACAAACTCCAAGTCACTTACACTCCATATAAAAGACCAGACACAATTTCATATTTTGTGCAACTTTATGTTTTGTTAGTCACTGAAATGATTGTGTTAGTTTGATACACTTGAATAAATCTCTATTAATTGTATTGGGGATTGGCCCATGAGCCAATAATGGACAGTAACCTCTTTTATTATTGATTGATTGATTTGATTTGATTTATTAATTTTTAATTTTTTCAGTTACCTCTTTTAGTAAATAAATTTTTATTGTAACAAAGAAATGCCAATTTTATGTGTATTTTGTATGGCTGCTTTTGAACCACCAAAAGCAAATTTGAGTCATTGACAAAGAGACTATATAATCTGCATAGTCTAAAATATGTATCATCTGTTCCTTTATAGAAAAAGTTTATTGGTCTATATGATGAAGGCTAACTATTTTGGTTTGTTTTAAGATTTCTTTTTAACTATGATTTGGTATCCATATATCTTTCTAGTGTGCCAGCTAATAAAAGGAAACCTCACTAAAGTGGACGGGATGTTGGTAGTGGGAGGGCACTGAAAGAGGGAACTGTCCTACTCAATGTCAATTATAGGAAAGAATAATCAGTTCCAGGCCCCAACAGAAAAGGTATATATTGCTCTCCTACAAGGAATTGACTACCCAGTCAATGAGAGCTGTCATTTCAACCAATAAAGAACCATCATCATCCTGAACTCTCACTTTTCATATTTCAACTTTTATTCAAAACAACCTCTTCCTATTTCCCCCTCTTCTCTGTAAAATAACAGACTCCTCCTTTATTTATTGGACTTTCCTATGGTTTTGCCATAGTTTGCTTGTCCCAAATTGCTATTCTGTTATTCCTGAATAAATCCATTTTTACTGCTAAAATAACTGACTTGTTTTAGTTTTACTTTTAACACCAGCATCTTGAGTATCGCTTCAGCATACAAGATCTTTTTTTTTTAAAGATTTTATTTATTTATTTGACAGAGAGAGAGAGAGAGAGAGAGATCACAAGTAGGCAGAGAGGCAGGCAGAGAGAGAGGAGGAATCAGGCTCCCTGCTGAACAGAGAGCCCGATGTGGGACTCAATCCCAGGACCCTGAGATCACAACCTGAGTGGAAGGCAGAGGCCCAACCCTCTGAGCCGCACAGGTATCCCAGAATACAGGAACTTGGAGTTACATCATTTGTATCTCTAAAACTATCTAATTGTATCTGTGACTTTTAAAGGATTACAGCAAAAATTAATTTAAATATAAAAAAGTTTAAATGTAAATTATGATTTTAAAAATTATTGCAGGCAGAAGTAAATTAGTGCCATCTAGAATTTTCTTTCAGTTCCTGTAGGGTAAAAATAAACAAGTTCAAGTATTATTATTTTGCAATTTCATGTGTGAATATATGGTATATACATAAGATAGTTTCTGAATGCAGTTTCTAAAACATAAATTATATTTGTAAATTTTAAGTTATAAACGTGTGTGTGTGTGTGTGTGTGTGTGTGTGTGTGTGTGTCTACTTCAGAATACATTGTTGTTTTGTCATACTTGCTGATGTGACCACCCTGGTCCCTATAAGGCACTCATGTCATAATTATTATTTCCCAGACTGAGGGGTCACAGTTAATGCCAGTTATAATAGGATTGAGAAAGACACATTTCTGTACTTTAGGAATTCAAAGACAGAAACAGCTGTACGTTGTGTGAGTCCATTTGTATAAATAGAAATATAGAGAATCCAAGAAGCAAATTGATGATTATCTGGAGTGTGTCCTACACAGAGGAACAGATTTTAAAGATAAGCGAGAAATCTTTTGCAGATAATGGAAATACTCTGTATCATGTTTGAGGTGGTATTTTCACTGGTGTAAAAAGCCATCAAAAACTCCAGATAATAGTTCATGTTAAAGGATGCAGTTTATTTTATGAAAATTTTTTCTTCATAAATTTAAACAGAAACAATGAGTTTCACTATATGTTTCATATCCATTTCAAAGTAATATATATTATTCTACAGCTCTGGGTGCTGTGTTCTAAATATATGAATTATATTTGCTTTTTAGGTAGTCTTGGTGCTGCATAATATGTCTTTTCTGACTTTTTTTCTTTTTATTCTATGTTGCTGTGTTTAAATTCACATCTATAATTAGGATGTGTTCACCTATACTTTTATTTCTATTGGAAACCACACCCATTATTAGTATATAATAGTAGCAGATAGTCCTAGTGTATTGTCTCTGTGTAATTGCCCATTGTTACCTAAATGGAATATTATTTCCTTAATTCTAAGTATCAGTATAGTGTCATGCAAGATTTAACACTTTTATTCACCATTTCTATTCTTTACTATATCATTTTATTTTAGCAGTATTTTTTTAAAGAAATATACAGATTTTTTTTAATACACCAAGTAAAAAATTTTGTCTTTTAGGTTGATTTTTTTTTTTTTTTAGCTAGGAACTTTTGTTTTTAATTAATTACAAAATAAATTACAAATGATGTTAATAGCAAAGAACCCTAGATTGTGATTGAGTATCAGGGTTTTATTTTAGAATTCATTCTAATTATTTACATAATTTATTTAATTCTATTTTTAAAATTTTTTCCATTCTCTTTGTTTCAGAATCACTTATTCCTTTCTCCATTCTTCTTTCTTTTGGAATATTTTAAACATTCTTAATTTTTTTTGTATCAACTTGTTATGTATACATTATTTTGTGATCGTTCTAGAATTTCAGTAGAAATTCAACACATATTTTAGCTTTATTATATATAAATGTAAATTGGTATTTTGCCATTTCCTGAAAATAAACCATTGAACATCATCACATTAATTGTGCATCTACTAGAATTTGTACCATTATTTTTGCTATATAATAAAAAATGTAATTTTTCAAGTAAAATTTACTTACAGTTTCTTACGTATTAACCATTACTCTTCATTTCCCCCCTTTTTCCCCAAGTTTCACTGGGCTCATTTTCCTTATAACTGAAGGATTACCTTTGTTATCTCCTACATTGTGCTTAGTGTTGCCTAATTTGCCTAAAAGTTTTGTGTTTTTATGTTGTTATTTTTTGTTGTTTTCTTTGTTAAACTTTATTGTATTTTTAAATTTTTATTTTATTTAAATTCAATTAATTAACATATACTGTATTATTAGTTTCAGAAGTAGAATTTAGTGATGCATCAGTTGCATATAACACTCAGTGCTCAATATATCCCATGTCCTCCTTAGTACCCATCGACCAATTACCCCATCCCCTCACCCATGTCCCCTCCAGTTGTTTCTTAAAATTAAGAGCCTCTTATGGTTTCTCTCCCTCTCTGATTTTGTCTTATTTTCTTTCCTTCCCTTTCCCTATGTTTCTCTGTTTTGTTTCTTAAATTCCACATCTGAGTAAAATCATATATAATTGTCTTTTTCTGATTGACTTATGTTACTTAACATATTATCCTCTAGTTCTGTCCATGATGCTGCAAATGGTAAGATTTCATTTGTTTTGACGGCTGTGTATATATATATATATATATATCTGCATACCACATCTTCTTTATCCATTCATATGTTGTTGGACATCTGGGTTCTTTCCATAGGTGGGCTATTGTGGAGAGTGCTGCTATAAACACTGGGGGTGCATGTGCTCCTTTGAGTCACTATGTTTGTGTCCTTTGGATAAATGCCTAGTATTATTACTGCTTGTTATACTAATTGCTGGGTTGCTCTGTTTTTAACTTCTTGAAGAACCTCTATACTGTTTTCCAGAGTGACTGTACCAGTTTGCATTCCTACCAACAGTGTAAGAGGGTTCCCCTTTCTCTGCATCTTTGGCAACATCTGTTGTTTCCTGAGTTGTTAATTTTAGCCATTTTGATTGGTGTGTCATTGTGGTTTTGATTTGTATTTCCCTGAGGCCTAATGATGTTGAATATTTTTTTCATGTGTCTGTTGGTTATTACTGTGTCTTTTATTTTTTTTAATTTTTTTTAAAGATTTTATTTATTTATTTGACAGAGAGAAACACAGCTAGAGAGGGAACACAAGCAGAGGGACCGAGATGGGGAGAAGCAGGCTTCCCGCCCAGCAGAAAGCCCGATGTGGGGCTCGATTCTGGGTCTCCAGGATCATGACCTGAGCTGAAGGCAGTCGCTTAACCAACTGAGCCACCCAGGCGCCCCTACTGTGTCTTTTATGAAGAAATATCTGTTCATGTCTTCTGTCCATTTCTGGACTGGATTATTTGTTTTTTGGGTGTTGAGTTTGATAAGTTCTTTGTAGATTTTGGAAATTAGCCTTTTATCTAATATGACATTTGCAAATATCTCCTCCCATTCTTCCAGTTGTTTTGGGGTTTTGCTGATTGTTTCCTTTGCTGTGCAAAAACATTTTATCTTGATGAAGTCCAAATAGTTCATTTCTGTCTTTGTTACCTTTGCCTTTGGGGACATGTCTAGCAAGAAGTTGCTGTGGCCAAGGTCAAAGAGGTTACTGCCTGTATTCTCCTCTAGTATTTTGACGATTTCCTGTCTCACATTTAGGTCTTTCATCCATTTTGATTTATTTACGTATGGTGTAAGGAAATGGTCCAGTTTCATTTTTCTGCATGTAATTGTCCAATTTTTCTAACACCATTTGTTGAAGAGACTGTCTTTATTCCACTGGATATTGTTTTCTGCTTTGTTGAAGACTCTCAACCATAGAGTTGAGGATCCATTTCTGGGCTCTCTATTCTGTTTCATTGATCTATGTGCCTGTTTTGGTGCCAGTACCATACTGTTTCATCACAACAGCTTTGTAATATAGCTCGAAGTCTGGAATTGTTATGCTATTAGCTTTGTTTTTCTTTTTCAAGATTGCTTTGGCTATTTGGGGTCTTTTTGGTTTTATATTTTAGGATTATTTGTTCCAGCTCTTTGAAAAATGTTGATGATATTTTGATAGGGATTGCACTGAATGTGTAGATTGATTTGAATGGCATACACATTTTAGCAATATTTGTTCTTCCAATCTGTGAGCATGGAATGTTTTTCCATTTCTTTGTGCCTTCCTTAATTTCATTTGTAAGACTTCTAGAGTCTTCAAAGACAAATTCTTTACCTCTTTGGTTATGTTTATTCCTAGGTATACTTGGTGCAATTGTAAATGGGATGAACTCCTTAATTTCTATTTCTTCTGTCTCATTGTTAGTGTATAGAAATGCAACTGATTTCTGTGCATTAACTTTATATCTTGCCAAATTACTGAATTCTTGTATTAAATCTATCAATTTTTGGGTGGAGTCTTTTGGGTTTTCCACATAGAGTACCATGTCCCCTGTGAAGAGTGAGAGTTTTACCTCTTGTTTGTCAATCTAGATGGCTTTCATTTCTTTTTGTTGTCTGACTGCTGAATCTAGGACTTCTATTGCTATTTCATTAAACAACAGTGGTGAGAGTGGACAGCCCTGTTGTGTTCCTGACCCTAGGGGAAAAGCTATCAGTTTTTTCCCATTGAGAAAGATATTTGCTATGATCTTTTATTATATGGCTTTTATATATGTTTATAGAGGTATATTCCCTTTATCCTTACACTATGGGGAGTTTTAATCAAGAAAGGATGTTGTATTTTGTCAAATGCTTTTTCTGTATCAATTGAGGGGATCATATGGTTCTTGTACCTCCTTTTATTAATGTATTTTATCATATTGATTGATTTGCAGATGTTGAACCACCCTTGCAGCCCATAAATGAATCCCACTTGGTCATGGTGAATTATCCTTCTAATGTACTGTTGAATTCTACTGGCTAGTAGCTTGGTGAGAATTTTGGCATCCATATTTATCAGGGATATTGGTCTGAAATTCTCCTTTTTGATTGGGTCTTTGTCTGGTTTTGGAATCAAGGTAATGCTGGCCTTATAGAAAGAATTTGGAAGTTTTCCCTCCATTTCTATTTTTTCACACATCTTCAGAAGAATAGGTATTAATTTTTCTTTAAATGTTTGATAGAATTCCCCTGGGAAGCCAGATGGTCCTGGACTCTTTTGTTTGTTGGGAAATTTTTTATTACTATTTCAATTACTTTGCTGGTGAAAGATCTGTTTAGCTTTTCTATTTCTTCCTGTTTCAGTTTTGGCAGTTTATATATTTCTAGGAATGCATCCATTTCTTCCAGATTGCCTAATTTGTTGGCATATAGTTGTGCATAATATGTTCTTAAAATTGTTTTTATTTCTTCAGTGTTGGTTGTGCTCTCTCTTCTTTCATTTATGATTTTATTTATGGGGTCCTCCCTCGTTTCTTCTTTTTCCTCCTCTTTTCTTTTTAATAAGTCTGGCTAGGGGTTTATTCTTATTAATTCTATCACTGAAACATCTCCTAGTTTTGTTGATCTGTTCTACTGTTCTTTGTTTTCTATTTCATTAGTTTCTGTTCTAATCTTTATTAATTCTCTTCTCTGCTGGATTTAGGATTTTTGCTATTTTTTGTTTTTGTTTTTGTTTTGTTTTGTTTTGTTTTTCCCCTCCATCTCCTTTAGGTATAAGGGACCTGTGTATTGGGGACTTTTCTTGTTTCTTAATAAAGTTTGTATTGCTATATACTTCCCTCTTAGGACTGCCTTTGCTTCATTTCAAAAGTTCTGGAAACTGTTGTTTTCATTTTCATTTGCTTTCATGATATTTTTAAATTTTTTTAAATTCATCTTAATTTCCTGGTTGACCCATTCATTATTTAGTAGGACACTCTTTAACCTCCATGTATTTGTGATCCTTCCAAATTTTTTTAATTTTTTTAAAGATTTTATTTATTTATTTGACAGAGAGAGAGATCACAAATAGGCAGAGAGGCAGGCAGAGAGAGGGGGAAGCAGGCTCCCCACTGAGCAGAGAGCCTGATGTGGGACTTGATCCCAGGACCCTGAGATCATGACTTAAGCCGAAGGCAGAGGCTTAACCCTCTGAGCCACCCAGGCACCCCTTCTGAATTTTTTTCTTGTGATTGAATTCAAGTTTTAAAGCATTGTGGCCTGAGAAAAGCATAGAATAATCCCAATCTTTTGGTACCAGTTGAGACCTCATTTGTGACCCAATATGTGATCCATTCTGGAGAATGTCTGTGCACACTTGAAAAGAATGTATATTCTGTTGCTTTGGATGAAATGCTGAATATATCCATGAGTCCATCTGCTCCAGTGTGTCATTCAAAGCCTTGTTTCCTTTTGATCTTCTGCTTAGATGGTCTGCCCATTGCTGGTTGTGGGTGTTAAAGTCTCCTACTATTACTACATTATTATCAATGTGTTTCTTTTTTGTTGTTTATTGGTTTGTTTGTTTTAGTTTTGTGATTAATTGGTTTATATAATTGGCTACTTTCAAGTTAGGGTCATAAATGTTTGCAACTGTTAAATCTCCTTATCGGATAGACCCTTTAATTACGATATATTGTCCCTCTTTATCTTTTTATAGTCTTTGGCTTAAAATCTAATTTGTCTATAACCTTTATTTTTAAAGTATGCTTTACTTAAGACAATATTTTAGGTTGTTTTTTTTATAGACATATTCTTTGAAGATATGACTTCGGTAACTTCTAGATTTCATTTTATTCTATTCAACAATAAATTGAACTGTCAGTCTCAATGATGAAAATACTTGAAAACTATATATATATATATATATATATATTTATATTTACATATGGTTACTACTTAGAGCTCATTTTTGTCTTTAGGTTTTCACATATTTTCTAGTTTGTGCTTAGTCATGTTTTTCTTCTTCTTTTTCTTTTCAGTTTTGTAGTAGTTCTTGAAACTATAACTTACTGTGGTCTCTCATTTTAGAATATTAGCCACTATCACTTCCAAGGTGTTTTCTGCCTCATTATTTCTACTTTCCTTCTGGGATTTAAATCACATGTGTGTTAGATGTTTCACTATGTTTTACCTGCTTTTTAAAAAATCTTCTGTATTTTGTATATTTTGCCTCCTTTGTGTTTTTGGCTAGGTTCTTCCTATTGAAATATATGCTTTTACCAATTGGGTCTTCAACTATGCTTTATTTGCCATTAAGGCTATTTTCTTATTTGTTAACTTAAATATTTGTATTTTCCACTATATAATTTCCATTTGTTTACATTACATAGTTTTCAGCTCTCTGCTGTAATTGTCTATCATGCTATTTAATTTCTTATCATATTAATCATAGCTATTTTAATTTGTTTGGCAGCTCCAAATATGGAGATTTTATGAAATTGTTCTATTTTCTTCTCTTTAAAAATTAATTCTTACTTCTACTATATTTTTTCCTTTTTAATTTTTTCTTTTCTTTTTTTTTAAAAATAGAATTCCAGACAATATGAATGGAAGATTCAAAATAATATGAAGTTCTCCTATATTAAATTTCCCAAATGGATTTACTTTGACTTCCAGAAGCTAGCTAGAATAAATGCAGATCTCCCTAACAGGCTAAAATATTAAGACAATTTGACACTGGGTTTCAATTATTATAGAAGGTCTATTTTCTCACCTCTGTTACTAAAAAGGTACTACTCTTAACTTCAAAAAGCATGAATTATTTATCAGAGCTCTCCAAATGAGTGCTATAGATGAAAGCTCAATTCCTATTCTCATCTTCTCAGTTTATACTTTTTTCCTCTGAGGGGGAAATTGCCTGGAGAGAAATGCAGCCCTCCACACCAGACTAAGTTCTTTTAACTTTCTTCCTCTTCCAAATAAATACACAAAATTTCTTAATGCCCTTTGTCTTTCCGAAACCTTAAAAAAAGAAGATATATATATAGATAGATGATATATAGATATATAGATATATAGATATATAGATATATAAATAATCTACCTTTTTGAATTGTTCTCTGTCGGAATCTTGGCCTGAAAAAAAAAATTACCTATCTGTTGCCCCATGCAGAAATTGTTCAAATTCAATTTTATTTGTAACTTATTATCTAGGTGAGAGATGAGTAAATGTATTGACTCTTGGCTTAATGACCTTGGTTGTAATTTTTTAATCTTATTATGTTTCTATTTTCTTATTATAAACATTAAATAAATGAAAAATAAATAAAAATTGAAGAAATGGCATCAAATAAAGAGGATTAAATGCTTACCACATTTAAAATATGGTATATATATACACAATGGAATATTATTCAGTCATATAAAGGAATGAAATATTGCCATTTGTGACAACATGAATAGTCCTAGAGGGTATTATGATAGTAAAAAAAAAAAAAGTCAGTCAGAGAAAGGCAAATATCATATGATTTCAACTATATGTGGAATTCACAAAACAAAACGTGAACACAGAAAACAGAGACTCAATAAAACAGAAAACAGTCATAATTGTCAGGAAGGAGGAGAAATGGCGAGGAAAATAGATGAAAGGTATTAAGAGGTATACATTTCAAGTTATAAAAAAGTCATGGAGACATAAACTATAGCATATTAGGGAATATTATCAGTAATATTATAATACCTTTGTATGATGACAGGCGGTAACTGTGCTAATTGTGATAAGCATTTCATAATTTACATAAATGTTGAATAATTCTGTTGCATACCTGAAACTAATATGATATTGTATGTCAACTATACTTCAATTAAAAAAGAGCATTTAAGTAAAAACATTTTGTCTCACAATTTCATGTTAATTAAAACTCTTAAATGAGACATATTCCCATTCAATAGATCTTTTAAAGAAAGGATTTGCCAGTTATATTATTCCATTTCATATTTTCCTCATAGAATTATTATAATGATTAATTGTGATAGTTACCACAAAACTTGAAACACAAACTCAAAATATGACCATTATAAATATAATTGTATAGTATTAGTATCACACCATAGTGCCTTTACATATAATAAGAAACATTTATGAAGGGCAGAAGTTTGTAAACTCCATTAATTGTCTTGTTGGAATCTATAGCTGTAAAGAATGGATGTAAATGAAATTTTATTTCACTTGTGAATCATGATTATCTAAGATGCTCTTGGTAGATTGCTAACTTTCTTTGAAATTGGAGAAAATGCAATGAGAAGGGAACACTATTAAGTATTATACAATGTTTTATACAATTCTTTTATATATTATATTTTTTATATATTATATAAAATATCTTATATAAATATCTTTTATATATTATATTCTTTTAATATAAATGTATTATACAATTCTTTCTACATTCTCAGATTAGATCTATAATACTGAAAGAGCTTTGGCCCTTACAGACAGTATACAGGATATAACATTTGTCAGATATCATTATGGAAGTTAGTGAATTTGTTATCAATTAAAAAATGTTGAACAATGATATATTTATGTCCTATTTGATGTGATAATAAAAATTCCTAGTGTTCTAGGAATAGAACAACTTTTTTCCTAGCCACAATAAAACATAACCACTAGAACTAGTTTATATTCATTTCATAAATCAATGACAATTCACTTCAGTGAATGCTTCTGGAATTCAGCCAATAAGTAATAGCAACAATCCATTAAATATACTTCTACAGATAAAGGTCAACCCTTCATAAACACTTCCATTTCTGAAAGTCTGCCAATTCCATGGGGCGCCTGGGTGGCTCAGTTGGTTAAGTGACTGACTTCAGCGCAGGTCATAATCCCGGAGACCGGGGATTGAGCCCCACATTGGGCTCTCTGCCCGGCTGGAAGCCTGCTTCTCCCTCTCTCACTCCCCCTGCTTGTGTTCCCTCTCTGGCTGTGTTTCTCTCTGTCAAATAAATAAAATCTTAAAAAAAAAAAAAATGTCTGCCAATCCCTGAACTTCATTCATACTTCTTTAAACCCTACATAAGATCAGCACCTTTTGTTGTGCTCAAGGAAGCTGTGACTTACAAGGGAACCTCATGAACAAAACATGTATTTTTCTTTTGTTTTGGCACTATAGCACTGACAATAAAAATTATGTTTTTATTTTTTAATTTATTTTTTTTTTGAAGACCATCTTTTTGTGGTTTTCCTCTTGGGGGAAAAAAGTTGACCCCTAGTGTCTTTGTGTCCCAACAGTCCTTCATATTTGCTCCCAGATAATTCCTTAAACAGCTGTTTGAGCTCCGATTGAGATTTTTTTCCCTAATTTTACTTAGTTGACCTAGAATTTGCAAGCAAATAGTTCTTTGTATAAACTAATTAGATCTTTGACTTGGAAGGACACTACTCTTAAGTATTCTTGACATTAAATTGCTTATTCTTTAATTGATTTATTTATTCTTGATTTGTAAAATATTTTCTTATAGTATAATAGTTTTAGATTCACAGCAAAATGCAAAGATAGTATGGAGGGTATCCATATATTCCACATTCAATATTCTCATCTTACATTAGTATCATACATTACTTACTTATATTCATAATTTGTTACTAAATAAATCTATAGTTTACCCAAATGTCTTTATTTTTTGCCTAATATTTATATTCTATTCTAGTATTCCATCTGAAATACTATATTATATTTAGACTCCCCATGCATTCTTCGGCTTTTCTTGACTTGGACAGTTAATGTGCTTGTTGCTTGTCTATTTGTACAAAATCTCATCTCCTTTGGCTGTTTTGCCTCTGCTGAGTTTATAAGGGAGTACTACATAAGGCATAGATGAAGGCATAATTCTATTAAGACTCAAATCTAAGTTGGCAGAAAAGACTAATATTATAAGTGTATTCACCTGATGACTAATCCATACAAAGACAATTGCTCAGGGCTGCTTGGGTGGCTCAGTGAGTTAAGCACCAGATTCTTGGTTTTGACTCTTGGTTTTGGCTCAGATCATGATCTCAGGGTCATGAGATTGAACCCCATGTCAGGCTCTGTGCTCAGTCCACAGTCTGCTTATCCTTCTCCCTCCCTCTCTTCCCCCTGCCATGTGTTCTTGTTCTCTCCTTCTCAAATACATAAATAATAAATAATAAATAAGTAAGTAAGTAAGTAAGTAAATACATACATACATACATACATACATACATAAAATCTCTATTAAAAGAAAGGACAAGTACTCAAACTTTACCTTGGATCCATTAGAAACTTCAGAACATTCTCTGGCATGAAAAAGTATAAAACATTGTCATTTTGCTTACTTTGTACTGTAGATCAATGGTAGCTGAGATGTAAATCCTGGCATCAGTTTTTACCTCTGCTTACTTGGGAAATAGAGACTCCTTTTATAAGCATACATGTTAGAATTGTAGTGGTTTCTTTCTAATGTGTCATAATTTCATCTAAAAGAAAGTTGCAGTCTCTTCCCTGAGGGGGGAATGTTTTCCTAAATATACTCTCAATAAAGGTCTAACTTCTTTACTTGTCTTGACAGAAATGGTAAAATATCACTAAAGATACATAGAATGGTATTCAGCCATAAAAAGGATGAAAGGAAATTTTTCCATTTGCAATGACATGGATGGAGCCAGGCAGTATAATGCTAAGTAAAATAAGTCAGTCAGAGAAAGACAAATACCATATAATTTCACTTATATGTGGAATCCAAGCAACCAAAACCAAAACAAACAAACAAACAAAAAACAGCAAAGGAAAATGAGAGAGAGAGAGAGGGGGGAGAGAGACAGAACCTAAGAAATAGACTTGTAACTACAGAGAACAAACTAATGGTTACCAGAGGGGGTGGTGGTTGGGGTTGATGGATGAAATAAGTGATGGGAATTCAGGAGTGAACTTGTCATGATGAGCAGCGGGTGATGTGTGAACATGCTGAATCACTGTATTGAATACTGGAATGTAATATAGTACTGTATATTAACTATCCTGGAATTAAAATGTTAAAATTCCCCTCTAGAAAAGATGCATAAAATAACAATTTCAGGAGACTTTGCCATGTTAAAAAAAGTCATTAAAACAAAACAAAACAAGGGGTGCCTGGGTGGCTCAGTTGGTTAAGCCACCGCCTTCGGCTCAGGTCATGATCCTGGAGTATCGGGATAAAGTCCCACATCTGGCTCCCAGCTCCACAAGGAGTCTGCTTCTCCCTCTGACCTTCTCACCTCTCATGCACTCTCTCACTCATTCACTCTCTCTCAAATAAATAAATAAAATCTTAAACAAAGCAAAACAAAAAAACCTTTATGGGGCTCCTGGAGGGCTCAATCAGTTAAGCCTTTTACTTCAGCTCAGGTCATGATCTCAATGTTGTGGGATTGAGCCTCCTGTTTGGCTCCAGCCTGGAATCAGGCTCCTTCTCAGCAGAGAGTCTGCTTCTTCCCCTGCCTCTCACTTTGCTTCTGCACTCCCTCGCTCTCTTGCTCTTGTTCTCTCTCAAATTTTTAAACAGTCTTTAAAAGAAAGAAAAAATAAACTCTAAAAAGTGAAGAAAACCACATCAATCAATGGTTAACTTTCTTTGATTTGGATCCTGAGGCCTCAAAATTAAAGATACCGTCTCTTCAGAACTCTCCAGTGATATCTTATTTTTAAAGTTGATAAAGGTCACAGAAAATGATTTGCACTCAAACCATTTTATTTATTTATTTTTAAAAATAATTTATTTTTTCAGTGTTCCAAGATTCATTGTTAATGCACCACAC
Organism: Spilogale gracilis; assembly: GCA_004023965.1. Taxonomy (NCBI): domain Eukaryota; kingdom Metazoa; phylum Chordata; class Mammalia; order Carnivora; family Mephitidae; genus Spilogale; species Spilogale gracilis. Next base: position 15,129 of record PITA01031060.1, read on the forward strand.
CCAGTGCTCCACGCAATACATGCCTTCCTTAATACCCACCACCAGGCCATTTTAAACCTAAACTTCTTAAAACCTTCCTCTCTCTGTCTCTATTTTTTTTTTTTTAAATTCTACCATTCCACTTAAATACCTTCTTTTTTCTGCCTCTTCTTCTGGTTTCTGTAAATGAGCTACTCTTCCATTACTTTTTGTTCTAAGGGGAAGAATAATCTTATTGCATATATTCCATTAAGATTTCTGGACCAAATGCTGGATCTATACAAGTTGCATTTAAACCCTGATCTACAGCCAAGGCCAGACCAATGATTAAAGATTTTCTTATTCAGGAAGACAGGCAGAATTTGCTTCCGAATTAAGGATTTTGTTAATACTTATTTAATCCAATAGTTCACTTGTTAACACCTTAGAGGGAAATGTTAAAAGCAGCATAGTACAAAAAGCTAGTGCAATATTTAACATAGCTGTTCATACTTCAAAAAGATGTGCTTCGAAAGTGTGATATGTACCACAGAAAGCTATTTCAGAAATCTTTTCATTAAGAATAGACTGAGCAGAGATTCAAAATTGCAAATGAAATAAAGCT
>PITA01031061.1:0-15680 GCA_004023965.1 Spilogale gracilis
AACAATTTTAGAAGTATCTTGAAAATGTGGTCCCAGTCTGTGTTTTTTTGTTTGTCTGTTTTGTTTTGTTTTCAGTTTCAAGGACTGACTACCCTTTGCAAGCAAACTTCAGCAAAAATAATAATAATTAATTTTAAGAAAAAAGGGGGAAGAAATTAGTAAGCTCCAGGCTAGCTAGCTTTGGGGCTCATTTCTGCATGTCTGGATTCTCTCCATTTCACCTTTCAGTTCCAACTCCAGCAGGACAGAGTGAACCCCTTTCGTGGAAACTCTAAAATAAACCTCATTCTGCTTGTCCTCCTTAAGATGGCTCAGTCACTGGGATGGAAGGGACACTTGGACTCTGATTTAGGACTAGATTATGACTTCTACTCTGGATTCTGGGTGGTACAGAATCACGCCAGACATGGGTCTTAAGAGCAGAGGAAGGGTGGACCCCCAAATGAGAATCAGGGTGTGTGACTAGAGGAAGGGGAATAGATGCGGGGAGTTACCTGGCAATGAGGGACTACCGATGTCACTCTATCATGCTCAGTTATCACTTTAAAATTATTGTCCTTGCCTTCCTCCTTCTTTTGATTTCATCTTCTCTGCAACACAAGGAATTCCCTCTCAGCAAAACACTAACTGTAGCTTCAAGACCGTATTCAGTGAGTGATGCAATCGTATCTGTAGTTTAATGCAGTGAGTTGACTCTATCAGGATGGGGCATAATAGTGATATCAGAGGAAGGAAAGGTAGCATGCTTGGCAGCCCTTGAGTGTGTACAATTCTCAAAGGTAATAATAATAGAAGGGCTGTGGGTTGCTTCAAATTACTTTTTCTTTCTAATTGGCAATTAGTTCTAATTAACTTTTAATTAATATTCAATGTTTTCTTTAACAAATGGAACCCTGATGAGATCACATCTGTTAATACCACTCCGTTTCTATTTTGGTATTCTACAGTTTTCCATTATGACTCTAACAAGTGCAACTTCAGACAAGTGATCACCTTTTAGCTGGGATGAAAAGGTGGCCTGATTTAAAGTCACTGTGCTTTAAATGTGACTTTGGCAAAAATAAGACTCTCTGAAATTGGATTTTGTTCTACAATCTTAAGAGATGGTATCAGGAATTAGAAGTTACAGTCACTTTTCTGTAACCTTAGTGACAATTCTTTTTAAGTATTGCAAGATGTGTAAAAATCCATCTTTTTAGCCATGATGGGCACATAGAACAAAATGCAGTTCATAACGCATAGAAAGATGCATAGAGATCTTTTCCATCCGGCAACTTCAGAGATTAAAGCTGAAGTCCAGAAAAATTTTTCGTTTGTCTGTACAAGTCCATACAACCAATATAGTAAGAAGGAGCAAAAGCAGAAATCGTATATCTTACTTTGTAGAAAACATATATCTTACTTTGTAGAAAGTTGAACCTTACAGGAAGAAAACTGCTTTGATAGCTAACCGTTGGTTCTCTTGGCTGTAAATTTTTTCATTTAATACTTTCACTTTTTATTCCAGCTAGTGTTTCCTAGCTGGAATATCCTTATTAACTGTTTTGTTTTGTTTTGTTTTTAATCTGTGAGCAAGCTTTCTGCAAATATGTGGATGCATGTTCTTTCAGATAATCTCAATTTTACCTCTGTTGATTAGGATAATTTTTCAAATATGCTTCTGCAGTTGCTCAAGATTAAATAAAGCCACAGCCATCATTCATCATGATGTGTGGATTAAGTAAAATAACAGGGGTCCATCGAGTAATTTCTCAATTTCAAATATGAGTCAAAGGGGGCAAACCAAAGATGTTGCCAGCTAATTTTTGGTTGGAACATTCAATTTCACTTCCCTTGATGAGAGGCCAAAACTCAAAACTTTGGTTTCAAGAAGTAAAATTCATGCAGACTGACTATTTTTCTTAATGTTGACTGCCAAGTTGAGGTTCAAGAAATTGGCTTATTTGAAAGAGATTTTGGCCCTTGTAGGGAGATAATTAAGATGGCTATATTTGGGTAAATGGGCTGTAGTTATTTCTCTGCTTGAAAATGAAATATAATTTGCTAAACCCCAAATTCCGTTTTCTAACATGAATCTTCTCTGCTCAAGATACTTTGGAAATGTGAATAAAGTTTTTTTTAGCAAACCAACCATCATAATTATAATAAACATGAAATTTTATGATGTAATAAAGATAATATTTAATGATTTCTTGGAAATGAAACTTCCTTCTTAAACACATGGTTTTAGAGCAGGACATTTCCTAGGGGGACAAAACATTGTTTTGATAAGCTACTTAATAAAATAACAATATGTATTTATTGATTTATTTTTTCAGACATTACTACACATTGAAATTGTCTTTGTTTTTCTTTTTTTTCATTTTGACATGGCACTTCCAAAGAAATACAGGAACATGTGGTCTAGAATTATTTCTAGTTTCTAATGATGCCATTCATTTCATTCTTCCAAGAACTTAGGTTTATTTTAAATCTTGAATCTTGATTTTCTGTTGGTGAAGATTCTGAAGAATGAGACTTCAGGATCTTAAAGTGAAAAATTTCAAACAGTATTTTAAAGAAATTCATTTTTTAATTTATATTCAATTAGCCAATATGTGGTACATCATTAGTTTTTGATGCAGTGTTCAATGATTCATTAGTTGCATATATTCTTTTAAAATCTTTCAAAATTAAGTGTCCCATTAGACCACTTATAAAGCAGTTGTTTAAACATGAAAAAAATACATTTTCCTTTTGAAGTCATATTAGTAATAATTAGAAATATTACACATTTACCATGAAAAAAATAGAAGAAACACGTTGTTAAAAGAAGTGGTTAGGACAAATTTTAAAATAAGAGCGAACTTTTTTTCTTCAAAGTTAAGGAATGTGATCTGTTTCATGGAAACTTCTATGACAAAATGGCAACTCTGCAGGAAATTCTGAGAGTCTCTCAATGGGTTTAAATTTTCCCTTTAAATGTTTATTTTCATTTTAAAAGCTTATTTTCTGCTTAGTAATACAAATCTATACTGAGAAGCTTCTTGTGTAATTCAGAATAATCATAACTAGGACTGTTTTGGAGTGGTTTATGACTGTTTCAATGTCATCACCTAACATGATTGTTCTGTATTCAAGGTTGGGTGCTTCTCAGATCAGCTAGTCTGCAGCCAGCCTGATATTGGGAGTTGGCAATGTGATATATATCTTTATTTGAAAGAAATATTAAATTGAGCATTTTTTTTAACAATTTTATTTGTTTGACGCACAGAGAGAGGAGAGCACAAGCAGGGGGAGCAGCAAAAGGAGAGGGAGAAACAGACTCCCTGATGAGCAAGATCCTGACATGGGGCTCGATTCAGGACCCCGGGATCAACCTGAGCTGAAGGCAGCCACTTAACTGGCTGAGTCACCCAGGTGCCCGATCCTTGTTTTTATACTTCTCTTTCTTCTTTGCATTACTTTGCCTTTATCAAATCCTTACTTTTCCAATAACTCAAGGATCCAGCAAATCTTTTTTCAGATCCTGTTTTTCCAGATATTTCCTCAGTACTTGCTTTGTTCGGGTTTGGGTTTTTTGTTTTTTTGTGTGTTTGTTTTTGTTTTTGTTTTTTGTTTGTTTTGGATTTATTTATTTATCATAGACAGAAAGAGAGAGAGCACAAGCTGGGAGGTGACTGGCAGAACACGTAGAGGGAGAAGCAGGCTCCCTGCTGACCAAGGAGCCTGACGCAGGGTGACTTGAGCCAAAGGCAGATGCTTAACCAACTGAGCCACCCAGGCACCCAAATTGAGCATTTTTGATTCAAGGAATTCCTTTCCCATCATGGAAACCATGCCAAGAGCATATGTCCTTGTGGCAAAAGCCAGTTTAAGATCCTGTACTATTTTGCCTTTTTTTTTTTTTTTTGCTTATAGCTTTTTCCATTGAAGATGTTTTTTTTCTTTTGGAAATAATCTCTAATATATATTGTATGTGACCAGGAAAATTGGGATTTATGCTCAACTTTTCAGGAACAACTCTATTTTGTAAGAACTATATTGCAAGTTGTATATCCTGTTTGTTCACATTTTGTTAGGTAAACATAGATGAACTGTCGGTAAAATAATGTTCATAAAGTGATCTGTGCTCTTTTGCGCTCCATAAATCTAAAGTATTATACCCCTTGAATGAAAATAAAGTTAAATGTTGTTCTGGTTAATAGGCTACCTGATGTAACATAATCTTTGAAAGCAGGATCCCTGCTCTTGCCTGGCCACTGAGTGAATAATAAGATAACTCTTTTAAACAGACTGATTAAGAAAAACATTCCCTCAGGGCACATGCACCCGAATGTTTATAGCAGCAACATCCACAATAGCCAAACTGTGGAAAGAACCTAGATATCCACCAACAGATGAATGGATAAAGATGTGGTATACATGTGTGTGTGTGTGTGTGTGTGTGTGTGTGTGTGTATATACATACATACATATATATTCATATATATATGTATATATACATACACACACACACACACACACACACAAGGGAATACTATGCAGTAAGGCCATCAAAAAAGGGAAATCTTGCCAATGACATGGACAGAATTGGAGGGTATTATGCTGAGTGAAATAAGTGAATCAGAGAAAGACAATTATCATATGATCTCTCTGATATGAAGAATTTGAGAGGCAGGGCAGGAGGTTCTGGGGGGTAAGGAGGGGAAAAATGAAACAAGATGGGATAAGGGAGGGAGACAAACTATAAGAGATTCTTAATCTCAGGAAATAAACTTGAGTGTTGCTGGTGGGTGGGAGGGAAGGGATAAAGTGGCTGGGTTATAGAAAAAGTAAAAATTAATAAAAAGAAAAAGAAAAAAAAAAGAAAAACATTCCTTCAAAGTTTACGGGTGAAATGCAGGCAAAAGTTTTAGGGTTCCCTTTTCAAGGCAAATAAAGAATTATATTTATGTTCATTAAAAACACTGTGTCAGTCTGCAATGTTCGTTAGATGGGTTTGGAAATGGATTTTAAAAGGTACCAATACTGTGTGACTTGTTAAACTTCTTGCAATACTATATTTTAAAGAACGGAATAATGACTGATCTTTCCAAATTATCAGAAAAAAATCATTGATTTCTAATGTACCTGATTGATAGGAAATGACTCTAGCTATAGTAGATTTCTATTAATGGCTGTTAATTTGACTCTCACTGTCACACTAACAACTGGTGATTTTCATGATTCTCTTCACATTTCATGAACACGCATACATAGATATCATGGATAGAGATATTCGGAATTGGAGAACCTCATACTCAGGAAATGATTCCATCCAGATTACTTCGGGGCAAGGTTTGTACTTCCTAATCACATTACTGTCCTCATTGATAAGATAAAATATAAAATGAAATGAAATAAAATGGAACAATGCAATCCTTTAAAACTGAAAAAGAAACAGAATATACTTCAAAAATGCATTTTACCCCCTAGGTTTTCACTAATTTGTAGTGAAAAATCTTACATAAGCGACGTCAGAAAAGCAATAGAAATATGTCTCATCTTATCTTCCCAGTACCCAAAGTCTGAGAATCCTTTCAAAGAGGCCTTTTAATGAGTAGTACCAAACCTGTGTAACAGCAGGGCTGGTAATCATAGGGAAACTGTCCTTTTATCTTGCATGTAAGAGAGCCATCACTTTTTCCCCTTGAAATATAAAATATCTGCTCTGTTTATCATTATGTGGGTTTGAAACCAAGACAAAGTCAAACTGTAAAAGTCAGAAAAAGAATAGACATTAAGGACTTTTCCTTAGGGGACTTTCCAGTTAAGTCAGTCTCCACTTTCATTTGTCCTAAGAGAAAAGGACATCAGTTGTGCCCATAGATACCGAGCTCACCATCTAATAGGTCACACTGCCAGGAGTTTTGCCTGATGGTCTTAAATTCGTAGTTTTTTAAACCTTGACTCCCAGCCCCATGCTTTTTGTGGGGACTGATTCCACATGCTGCCACTGAAGTTCAGGTGGGAATAACTGGGGCTAGATGTTTTTTCTCTGTGCTTCTATCACCAAGAGTCATCTTGCCCATCCTTTGGAAGTATTCTACGGCTTATCAGCATGGACAAGGAAGGTACTCCAATTGATCCTAATGATCTGCTTTGGTATTAGAGGGTCCCCCCCACCCCGCCGCCGCACAGCAAGACAAATTGAGAGTCTGAAATGGACAAAATGTTTTGCTAGGTCTTTTATCAGAAGATTTAGACCCTCTAACCTAGCATTTGGCTCCTGGCATTGCCTTTGGCTCCACTAAGGCAAACGGGCAAAGGAAAACCTTAATATCCTCCTGTGTGAGCTCTGTGTGGCTATGGGGTGGTTTGCCAAGAAACCCCCTCCCAATATAAATCAACATTATCCCCATGGAGTTCCTGAGACAACAGAAAGAAAACAAGTTATCATTACATACTGTGGAATATTCCTTTGGTATGTGTGTGTGTGTGTGTGTGTGTAAATTATAAATATTACTTTTTCTCCCCACCTTCAATTTTTTTTAAAATGTGGTTTCACATTTCATTTAATGCTAAATGGTTCATTACATAGAGTAGCAACTCAGTTCTCTTATTACGGTGTTATCTTTCACTTTGTCAAAATATGTCTACTTGATAAGAAACCTGACAGAAGTTGCTTATGATAGGATCACTAACAGCCATCGGTTTCTCTCTAGCAAATGAAACTGTAACCATGGTGACAGCCTTTTTTTGCCAGAATGAAAATGAGACAGCACTCTGTTGCAGCCATTAGCAGAATACACAAATGTCCCTCAAGGCAAACATCTAAAGCAAATGGACTGCAAAGGAAGGAGCACTAATTTCTATTTATTTAGGATTTGTAAACCTAGCAGAGCAAGATATTAACAAAGGAACAAACAAAGAAAGCTTTAAAAAATCCCTGCTGTTTGTGTTTTTTCTTCTGGTTTATGAAACTCCTTGTTTCAGATCTAAAATACTCCAGTCTTATTTTCCTACTCTGGTACTGAGTAATACCAACAATGTGCCTTTTACTCTACCCCTGGATATTTTGTGGGTTTTCTTCACGCTCCCCCACCCCCTCCGCAGTGCATAAAGGGGAGAAGAGAACTTAATCAATCAAGTAGAAAAAGTACTTTAGATGATAAGGAGTTTCTCCCATTTCTTTTAAATGTGCATTTTAGGGAAAACTATCAAAAAAGAAATACAAGATGTCCTTTTTCATATACTTTAATTTTCAAAAAGGCATGTTCGTTCTGATAAGGTGCATAGACGCTGATAATAAGTCTATTCTAACGCTATCAGCAATCAGCCACGGGCTGTCAAAAACCCTTCAAGTGTCAGACCCTTCTCACTGCCTTCTTATTCACCATTAGACCCATCTCCCCAGAAACTACTTAGTGCATGCAGATATTCTTTTGACAGACATGGCTTGGGTGAAATTTCTTTAGCCATCTATGATAGGAGAAAGTGATTTTCTTTAACTCTCTTACATCTAGACCAAAATATTAGTGTAAAATGGTTTCTAGCTCTCTGTCTTCTCATTGTCTTTATTCTGTCCTTCCCTCTCCTCCTGGCTCCTCCCCTCCTATTCTAATGATCAAGCAAAAATAATACGGTTTTCTTAGGGACTGATCCAGTTCATTTGCTATGAATGTTTATTTAACTTGTAATTTATGCCTTGATCAAAAGGGCAAAAGACCTCAGCATTCCTTTTTTTTTTTTTTTTTAAGATTTTTATTTATTTGACAGCGAGAAACACAGCGAGAGAGGGAACACAAGCAGGGGAAGTGAGAGAGGGAGAAGCAGGCTTCCCGCCCAGCAGGGAGCCCGATGTGGGACCCAATCCCGGGTCTCCAGGATCATGACCTGAGCCGAAGGCAGTTGCCTAACCAACTGAGCCACCCAGGCGTCCCGACCTCAGCATTCCTCTACAAAACTTACTAAAAGCTTCCTGAAGAGCCACTTCTGTATCCATTATCTTGGAGTCCTTGCTGCCACCCCAGAAAGACATACAACTATCCGTTTCAGGCAATGACATTTTTGCCCAACATCTTACTCAGATGGTCAGAGTTAGGATATTTTGAAGTCCAGTAAGGGCATTGGTCTAAAAATCTGTGGCCATATTTGTACAATTAACCTGTGGGATTTGTCTGTCAGTGACTATAGTGTGGATTACCTGCCTACCCATCTCTGTTTGCTTTTTCCAGTTGTTTGTATGGGCAGATATCAATGATCTATTCATTTTTTTTTCTTGAAAACTTGTAGCTTCTTCCTGAAAGCACTGTGACTGAAACCAAGTTGTGTTGGAGGTAGAAACATGACCATGGCCTGATACTCACCAATTCATTCTTCTGTTCTGATCTGCAAGATATCCAAAGGACATCACAATATCTCTAAAAGTGACAGACTCAACAGGAAAGGGGTTTAGGCATTGATTTTGAATCTGAGAACCAAGTTCAATTTACAGTGTTTCCATTTTTAGGTTGTTCTTTCATATTTACTGAGTCAATATTTTTTTGTGGTAGAACGAAAGCAAAAATACTTAAACCCATAAAGATAACATGAGCCAATTTATATCTCTAGCTTACAGTTTATTTTAAACTTTTTTTACGAAAAAAATTTCTCTATGAATTTATCAAGTATACATCAAGTGCCTAATTGATGTAAGACACAGTCTGGATATACCAGTATATAAGATAAAACATGATTTGCATGTAAGGAATGTAAGTGCCAAAATATCAATATTTTTTTGTTTCACAAGTACTACTGTGAGGTGGTGGGAGCACCAGCCAGGAGCCCATATAACACTAAGCTAGAAAAAGATGAATAAAACCTACTTTTGGATAATGATAGTAAGTACAGAGATGTTTTGAAGGCTGGAAATCTCTGAAGAGCAAGAATAAAAATGCTTTACAAGTAAAGGAGAGGAGAGAGTCAGAGATCTCTCTGAGATGTTGATATTTCTAACTCAAATATAAGATATAATTTATCAGATATAATTTTCCCCAAGAGTGTCTGAGATAGGGTAATGGTAAAGTGTCTGTGTTTGAACTTAGAAATATACAAAGGGAAAGTTGAATAATATCAATGCTTTTCAGTGTCCTCCTTTGGCAAATTGTGAACATCGTAGTCCCTGGTAGTTAGTGAGCATTCATTAATGTTAATATTTTTTGTCTATAAAGTGGGGTGTGACCACTTTTGAAAGATGCTAACCATATTGTATGTTTTTCATAGTGATTTTTTGGTTAGTTTGTGATTGTCTAATCAACACTATTCAAAGTTATGATAAGGAGATTTTGCCAGTGGGTATGTCAACATACTGCTTCCTTCATCCATCCACACAGAAAATGTTCACAGAACTAAGTGGTGTGCTCAGTGATTTAGTCTACCTGTGTTATGGAGTAAGTTCCTCACCTTCTTGTGGACTCAGAACAAATAGGCACTTGACTATAGCCCACAGTGGAATTTCCAAGGTCCACACTTTGCATATCACTTTGTATGTCACATTGAATAAAATAATTACAAGCAAAAAATTAAACAATGTCTAATAGATTCATGTTGGGACACATTCACACCACCCTAGATCTTTGACCTTCTCTCATAGGACAGGTATGGGGAGGTTTAGAATGAAGAACAAAGAAGAGCTCCATTACCTTATCAATGCTTGGCCAATCCCTGCCCCAGGATCCTGAGGGACTTCCTTTCTCCATTTTCTAGAGAAGAATTTGGTCGCCCAGTCTTGGTCACACCTTAGCTGGATGGCAAGAGGTTAAGCCATTCTAGTGAGCTCTGCGAGCATTTCTAACTTCTAGGCTTACTCTAAATCAGCCTATGAAGGAGATCAAATTTCTAGTAACTCCTTGTGTTCTTTGTATCCCAGTGTGGTATTAGATGACCTGATACTCACTGGAACCAACCACCATATAGACCTGCAACCTCAAATTCACCTTGGGATAAAAACTCTCTCTTCAGGATGGAAGACAGGAAGTCTTTCACTCTGCCATTCACTGCTCTTTATTGTAGCTTGAGGGCCAAGTTTGAAGTTTTCCTGCAGTAAGCGACTGTGAAGAAACTAAATGAAAATTCCAATGATCTATATGATTCTAAAGTCCTTAAGGTATGAACATGTGCTCTTTCAGAGCACAGCTTACCACTTTCATTTGTTACTGCTCCAGTGCAAGAAGCTTCTAGATCTCCATCTGGAGAGTTGAGCTCTAAAGCCAGCAGTATAGTCTATTGGACTTTTAGTTATTCATATGACTTGCCCCATGTTTTAGCAACTCCACTTGAAAGAACCACACTCTTGTGATGCAATCTGACAGTCTAACTCATACATATGTATATATGACAATTTATAGAATTTATAGAAAGCACTTGCTTCCTCAAAAGCAACTAAACAGAGTGAGTACACTATCTCTCATGATGGTCAGTATGTACCAATCTACTTTTAGGAAAATCAACTTTCCATGTGTCCCTAAATGCACTGTCCATTATTCTGAACTGTAAAGTTGGCCTGACTACATACATGTCAGGAAGGCATCTCAGCTAGACATGATGGACATGGAGAATACAAAAGGAAAACTCCTCAACTAATTCATTCAGTGTGCACTTGCCCTGATTCCTACTGTATGAAAATTGACTAACCATCCAAAAAATAGGATTAACTGTCCAATTAAGAACTTGTCATTTAAAAAAAATCAAGTCTGTCTATACAGGAAGTTATTAATAAAATAAGCCATTAAATTCAAAATAGACACTAGTTAAGAACTTTCTTCTTTATCAAATCACATTTCAACTCACCTAAAAGCAATACTAGGGTTCCAGCTTTCAAAACAAATGAAGGCTATTCAATAAATACCTAATACCCATAAAAATATGAGCCAAGTAAATGTTATTTCAGGCTCATATTTTTCCAGGGGAGGAAGTTTTATGGGAAACATATAAGAAACATGAGTATGTTTCAATGTGTATCATATTTATTACAATATTTTTTAGTATTTTTATGTTTTCCTTGGCAACTTATAAATTTATCCTTCAAGAAAATTAAGTTACAAATGTATGAAAGTCATGTGCATTTAGTTTATATTTCTTAGTAGTGAATGTTCTCTTTTAAGGCTTATTTCTCTTTATAATTATTGACTTCTTTTTTCCTAATCTTCAAAGATCCAGGACCTTTACCTCTAAACATTGGTTCCTTGGTGGTGAATATTCATAACAAGAATTTTAATGATTTTCAATTAAGACTAAGTGGAATAAAGTTTTCAAGAAGCTGAGCATGAGACAGACCTTAGAGCCTAGGTTCTCTCCTCTTATCACATTTTAGATTCTTCTGAGTCATCAGACGATTGGAAACTTTAACTCATATAGCCAAATTCCAGCCTCTTCTCAGTTCAGATTTTCCATTAGCCAGATTCAGCTTGCCTAACTTCAACAAAACCTCCTCCCCTGCTTTATTTCAGATATATGTCCTTCAGTATTTAGGTTTATTTTTTCTGATACCCAAAGACCAATCCCACCTCACGCACTCCTCCAGCTTCTGGGTTTTGCGTCTCAATACTACTAGTTTTAATGAATGAGGTAGGAACAAGCTCTTCTACAAATTTTTTCATGAGTAAGAAGAAAGAAGAGTCCACTGACATCCAATCTTTCTGCTCACAAGTGTCAATGTGATATTCAAAATATATATAGTTGAGCTGCATACAAAATTATTTGGACTTAAAATTATAACAACATTTTTTCTAATTTTATAGGTCATATAGATGGTATCATTGAATCGTGTCCATGAGATGGCTTAAATAATAAATGACAGATTACAGTTTTAATAGATATTTATTAATAATTCCATACTTAGTGATTTAAGACATGGTTTCACTTACTTGTGGTGCATAAGGGGTAACCTGGAGGACAGTGGGAGAAGGAAAGTAAATGGGAAGTAGGGTAATCCAGGGAGAGAAACAAAACAGAGACTTTGGACACAGAAACAAACTGAGGGACTTGGAGGGAGGGGGGTGGGGGGATGGGAGAGCCTGGTGGTGGGTACTGAGGGCACCTATTGCATAGAGCACTGGGTGTGGGGCATGGGCAATGAATCTTGGAACACTGGGAAAAAAATTTAAGTAACAATAAAAATTTTAAAAAAAGATGAATGAGCTGGACAGATTAGAATTACAGGAGTTGAAAATGTTCTTGTTTTTGATAGACCAAATAGAATTCATTTACAGCTTCCAGTCACTATGTATGTGGGTATCTGAGCATGCTACCCATTAAAGTACTTCAAATCAAGCATTTCTTTACCACACACTGCTTCACAGAAACTTGAAATAAGATTTTTTAAAAAGAACCAGAGAAAAGAGAACTATAACTGGGATCAGCTCTTGTCATGAACCTTATGAATTGGTTAGAGGTATATTAAAAGGTAACATCAATTCACATATTAGCTTTCAAAGGTGCCTATTTCCAGTTTGTAGTTCCAATTCATTCCCTGTGTTTTGTTTCCTTGGCTTAGAATTTAATGTTTTGTTACTTTCCTTCGACCAGCTACCTCTCACTCTCACATGTTCTGAAAAACAGTTGTGTGCCTTCCTTATATCTTTGGAAGAGTTTCTCACAGGACCATGATACATTTAGTTTGGTAAATTTCAGATTAAAAACACAGCACAGCTATGATACAAAACTATTACTAATTATTTATCATTGACTATCTCCCTTACACTAGATTCTGGGGATGGTAAACACCTGCAACAGCCTTTAGAAACATGAGAGACTGAGAAAGTTTGGATTGTGTACGGAGTCTCGCTAGCTTCCTTCCCACACAAGCACGGAAATCTTGCAGAAATAAAATATTAAATAATAAAAGAAACTGTTAAGGTCACAGTGTAGCTTTGGTTGTGTGGAGATTCCATTACCTTTGATCCTCGGAGATTTTTCTACTTGGATATAAGATGGTCACATTGTAACTGAGCTCATACCTTTATTCTGATGAGAAAGCCACTACACTCTTCAGAATACTTATGATCAATTAGGGAAAGATAGAAAGATAACAGAAAATACTGGAGTATAAGGATTAATGGGAAAAGTGCCAAAAGAAAGACACAGATTTCATACTCTCAGGATTCTGAAAAGAAGAGAATAATTCCTTTTGGGTGTAAAGGTTTTGGCTGTTGGAATGAGATGGGGAGAAAGCTTCATAGGAGAGGTAGTAGAAGGTAAACCATTCTAGGCAGAAGAAATCAGATGAATGAAAGCTTGCCAAAAGGAAAGTCAATGGTATGAATTTTGGAAACAGCAATAAGAAGACACAGTTTTGACAACAGAGAAAGATTTTTCACTCCCAGTTCCACTGTTAACTTTGAGACTTCGGATTTGTTTTTTATCTTGAGGCTTTCTTTATTTGTAGATTGGTTGTAATGCCATCTTCCCTAAAGAGTTCTGTGATTAAACAGGATAGTGTTTGATACTACCTGGTTCATAATAAATGCTCAACAAACTATAGAAATCCATGAAGGGATTTTTTATGGAAGGCATCTTTTTAGCTGTCTTTTTGTCTTCTTAAGCACAAATTATTTCTTGAAATAAAAAGGGAGCAGAAGACATTCTCCTCAAAGTTAAACTTCATAGAAAAATATTTAATTTAGGAATTCATACAGTTATGGTTGATACACAATTATACACATACAATAATGTATAATTGCTTATTATGCCCAAAGATTTTTTTTTTTAAAGATTTTATTTATTTGACAGAGAGAAACACAGCCAGAGAGGGAACACAAGCAGGGGGAGTGAGAAAGGGAGAAGCAGGCTTCCCGCCGAGCAGGGAGCCCGATGTGGGGCTTGATCCCGGGTCTCCGGGATCATGACCTGAGCCGAAGGCAGTTGCTTGACCAACTGAGCCACCCAGGCGCCCCTATGCCCAAAGATTTTAAGAATTGAATCTTCACTGACACTATTAATATGGTAAAATTTGATTATGTAATTATATCATAATCAGTGCCTACCAGTAAGGTACAGGGTTAGAAAGGACATGGTAAGAACTGTGTATTTAATTAGTAAGAAATAAGTGAGAAATTGAGGTAGTCCTTTCATGAAGCAGTCATGAAATCAAACTTTGGAATCATAATTGCTCTTCAGTTTCTCTTTGGAAAATGAGGGGGTTAGAATAAATAATCTCAAAGATGAGTTATGATCTTCCAATGAAGAAATAGAAGAGCATGTAGTTTAAGACAGTATTGTCTAAATGTCATTCTGAAAAACAGTGACAACACTTGAAAATGTGTACTGGTCCATGGCAAAATTAAAAAAAAAAAAATGTTTCAATGGTGTGAGTTTCTATGAAGCTGAATTTATTTATTTAAAATTTTCATGTTATTTTTGTTCATATTACATGAAATAATAACAAAGTAAATAATAGAATTTTTAGTATCCTTATTGAGCAACATTTAAGATAATTATTTGTTTATACTTTATTCCTTTTTAAAATTATTTAATAGTGCATGAAATCAAACCACTAGGAACCACAGAGTTAAGCAAATGGGGAAAGAATTTTCTAAACTAATTAGTGGCTAGGCTAGAGTAATAATAACACAGGTTTCCTAGTTCTTGATTATTCAGTGGTCTGTCTGATATATCTCAGTATAATTTCTTTTAAGAATCTCATTTATATGACCTAGGAAAATAAGTCCAATCTTCTTGTTTTCTCTCCTAGCCATTTTTCAGGCATGCTCTTTCTTAACAAAATTTTTCCATGTTAGGAAGAGTAAAAGAAAACTAACCTAAAAACTTTAAATGTGGGGCACCTGGGTGGCTCAGTGGTTAAGCCTCTGCCTGCCGCTCAGGTCACAATCCTGGACTTCTGGGATTGAGCCTCACATAGGGCTCCCTGCTCTGCGAGAAGCCTGCTTCTCTCTCTCTTTCTCCCGCTGCTCCCTCTCTAACTGTGTTTCTCTCTGTCAAATAAATAAAGTATTAAAAAAAAAACAACTTTAAATGCATCAATATGCCTACCTGTTTGTTATTCTTAGAATGTTTTGTAGAGTGAGCAGTGAATGTGATTAAAACAACAAAAAATAGATATCTTTGCATTTTACTGATTTGTTTTTACCCCTGTATGACCTAAGTTATGAGCCATGGACTTTTGGGGCAATTTCGTGTTTCTTGGACATGGATTATGACCCTATACATATTATTACTTCACAAAAACCATTTCTAGCATATATATAATGAATAATGAATAACGGTTGTTCCAAACTTGAGTTTCTCAGTTAACTGCTTAAATATAGAACATATTTTTATGAAGAAAAGATGTTGTGACTGGTGGTTTAGGTCTCAGATTTGTTCACCAAAAGCTATAGTGTAGCTGGATCTTACCAGCCTAGGTCCTGATGCTGGGTTTTCTCTTGTTTACAAGAGAAAAATATGGGGAAAAAATGTATTTATCCAGCCTCAGAAGTCAAGGAAGGCAAAATTGCAATGTCTAAACTCTTAAATTCCAAACATTTACTACATATATCATACTGCCTATGAAATATAGTGTTAACCATTTTCTTTTCTTTTAGTAAGATCATGGAACTCCTTATAGAATATGGTCCTCAGGCTGAGGTATGGATTGGAAAATCAACTTTGAGCAAGAGTGAGTCAGTATGCCCCTTATGAAAGACAGGAGATACAGTCTTGATTTCACACCCAAGAGTTGT
>PITA01031062.1:0-15712 GCA_004023965.1 Spilogale gracilis
TTGATACATAAGTTTCTCTTGAGTATACACCCAGGAGTAGAATTGCTTGGGGAAAGGATACATGCTGCTCAAACTCAAGAGATAATGTCAAGCTAGAAGAGGTTGCACCAATGTGTGTTCTCACCAAAAGCACAGAGGTCCTGTTTTGACCCTCATAAATTCCCCTCCTTCATAATAGCAGACTTTAAAGTTTTTGTCAATCACCTGAGTATAAAATAGTATTTGTCATGGTTTGAACTTTCCCTGACCACTAATGATGCTGATCATCTCTATTTGTGTGTTGGCTAAGTATTTCTCTTACTCTGTAAGACCTTGACCCAAGGTCATCTTTGCTGGAGAAATTGCCTTCATCTTAGCCTTGGCTTTGTTTGGAAACTTTACAGTTAATGCCAGATTGTAATCCCATTCTATCACCTAAAAACTGCCTCAAGGTTGACTTACTGCCTTTTAAATTTTTCTAATGTCTTAAAAAAAAAGAACTCCTCTATTTATTTATGGTTACATATTTATATCTATAATAAAACTCAGAGGGCCTTTTTACATAGTTAAACTATGCTGCAAAGAATTCTTAGTTTTTAGTATCAAATTTCCCAAAAGCACATGAATTTCTCAGGGCCAGCAACAATCACTACTCAATGTGCCACAGATCAAAGGCATGGTACCTGCTTCAAAGGCTGACTGACAAAGGTTAACAAGTAGAGGAGAGCTTTTGCCTTTATAAGGATGTCATAAACAGTCTTTCATTTGGCAGGAAATTGTCATACAAATGCTATTTTAAAGTCTGGGGATATTTAATTGTATCCTAATCACTGTTCTTTATAGTTCCAGGTGCTAGTATCCACAACTCTTGTCCAAAGTAAAACAGAAACAAATCCGGTAGCCGGAAGCCAGAGCCCACTCCACAGGCACCTGTTGCAATCTGAATCCCAAGCAGTACTTGCAAGACAATGTGTATGGATGCCAGCAAGACAGCAGCCAGTCAGCCACTGGCCCTGCCTCACTAACACAGAAGGGGAATTACAGCTCTGTCTGCTGCCCTCAGTGCCCCAGGTGGCTCTGGAGGAAACAAAGGAAGAAGTGAGGCAGCGGGGGACTGGGGGGGGGGATGACATATGTAGTAAGAAATGGGACACGTTTAAAAGGGAAAAAGTAAGTAAGGAAAGACAGATTTCTAGCAAATAGCCAGAATTTTTTTCATTTTCCCACAGATGCCTATAAAACTTCTTACTATAAAAATGCACTGTGGGGAGTATTCACTACAGAGAGAAACATGTAGAAGAAGTCTGAAATGCCCTGAACAGGAAAACTGGACTTGAACTTGGAGAAACAGATGAAATGTCTCTGAAGTTAGTGTAATTCATTTTTCACTCAATGGTCTTGGTTCATTAATATGGTCCAATCACTGTTACTTTCTCTCATCCAATAAAAAACCTCAGGCCTATTAATGATCACCTGGCTATTCTGGGAGTCTCCAAGTATACAGAATTACACAAAATTGGTAAGTTACTGAATGCAGATATACTTCTTTCTTCTACTCCTAACCAGGGCCCCATGACCTCGGATATCACAGGGCACTCTGACCACCTCTACTGAGTATCTTAGCTTCATCAGGTGCTGCTGCTCTTTCTGCTGTATATTGTCTGATTCTCAGCTGCACTGGATCTTTAAGGGACTGAGGTTAATTAAAGCTCTGAAGTGGAAGAAAACATCTCTCTCTAAATGCCAAAATTTTTAGAACTCTTAGTAGGAAATATAGTTTTAGACTTTGAAGCAGCAAGGAATATAAAACACACAACATGCTAACTTTTAAAAACAAAAAATGTCTAAATTCCTTATTAAGGAATTGAAATTAAGATATTTATGAAGGGCAACCTTTAAAAGAATGGAAAGACAAAAACTGAAAGAAGATATTTGAAACATACACAACCAACAAAGGATTAGTATCAAGAATATATAAAGGAGGTCAATGAGCCAAAAGAAAAGCAGGAACAACCCAAAAGAAATATAGATGAAAGACATGGCCAATCACTTCACAGAAGAGGAATTGCTTCTGGCCAACAAATACATGAATGGATGTCCAACTTCAGTTCAGGGAAATAAAAATTCAATGTCATAATGGAATATTGTGTTATATCTATTCGACTGGCAACAACTACAGAGTCTGATAACAAAACACGTTGAAGAAGATAAATCCACAAAGCATTTTTTAAAATATTAGTGGCTGGAATGTAAGTCAGTAAAGCTATTTGCAGAATGTTTTGGCATTAGCTCCTAATGTTAAACATTCTCATACCCTACGATCCAGCTGTTTCATTCCTAAGCATATATTTAGGAGAAATTCTAAACATGTTTATCAGGAGATCTATACAAGAGTGTTCATGGCTCACAATAACAAAAATCTGGAAATAGCCCTAAATGCCCATCAATGAGAAAGTAGAGGAACAACCTGTGATGTAGTCATGATGGAATATGAAACAAAAGATAATGAACATGCAACAATATGGATAAATCTGAAAGATTATCTAAGGCTGATCCCCCTTTATATAATAAAAGTAAAAAAAAATTAAAAACTATGCTACTAAGGTATATGTAGAGATTAGCTGAAAGAATATAAAAAAGGATAGCAAGAGATTATGAATACAGGATGTAGGATGTAGTTACCTCACAGAGGAGGAAACGAAGAATAAGATTGTGGAGGACCACTGGTTAGATGAAAGTTATGAGGTAGTAGGTTCATGGGTGATTACTATATTACAAAATTAATTAAATTAAATAAGTGCCTCAGAGAGACAATGATATGTTTGTGTCATGATCCAACGATTATGTTTAATCCAATTCTAGGCAAAAAAAAAAAAAAAGCTTCTGTTCTTTTTTTTATTATTATACATTGTTAGTTATGTAACAAAGCAGTGCTCAGAGACTTCTTAAAGAGAACTTGCAATCATTTACTTGAGATCTCCTCACCTTCAAACCCATGGGAACAGTAGACCCAGTGGAGCTGGAATGAAAAACGTCTTTGATGAATAATTAATGCATACTTAGGACAATAGCCAAGCTTGGTGTGCTGAGCAGCAATTTCTGTGGGATGAGCTCTCCATCAGGAGACTTCTGTCCCTGACGGTCATGGAGAAGGACCCGCCCCTGGACAGGCATGCTCAGAACGTGTGAACACAAAAGTCCATCCAACTTATTTCATCATACTACACTATGAGAGAAGAGCCAGAGGAACAGAGAACCAAGTCTACAGAATAAAAAGACCCATTGTGGATGAGTCGTTCTCTAGTCACTGGCCATGCTTCATTTCTCACATGGTTCATTTTTTAAACAACCCTTTTATTGACCTTATAAACCACCAAGCTGAATATATTGTTTAGGAGAGGCCCTTGAACAGAAACTCTTGGTGTCCTGACTGGAAAGAACAGATAAGCCTTGTTTGTCATGGGATAGCAATACCCTACCCTGGGAAAGCTTATCGCCCACAGCACCCAAAAATTTATTTCCGTGTGCCCTTAACAAAAACAAAACAAACAAACAAACAAGAAACAGTTACTGTGAGATTTTTTTGCCTATAAAAATAAAAATTTCAACTACTGGGAAAAGTATAAAATTTAAACATTAAAAATATCCATTATCCCTCAGTGTGAAGAAAAAAAAAACCTACAGTTCTCTTCTGATTTCTTTTATTCCTGTTGTTATTTTTGTTTTTCTTAATTTATACACACACACATGTTCTTTTTTTTTTCTCTTTCTGTGCTTTCCACCCCCTCTAATATTCAGTTCACATCGTTTTGTATCCTGCTTTTTCTTTAACTTCAGAATATATTATTAGCATTTCATTTTGTCATTATTCTTAGGAACAAAACTCCTAAAGAGTGTGTTAGGTTTTTCCATTGTGAACAGAACAGAGATCGCAAAGGCAAACAGGGTCCAAAGAGTGAACTTTACTGCAAGCACCCTCCCCCGAGGTTCTGCGACTCTGGAGAGGAGAGTCCAGGAAGTCGCTCCCGGTTTGGGGAGTGTAAGGGTTTTTAATTAAGCCTTATTGGTTTCGGGTCTGGATTCAGGTCGGTTTTTTCCCATATCAGGCAAGGGAATATCATGTCCCTAGGTGATTAGCTGGGGGTGGGGAGGTCCAGACGATGGTGGGTGGTCCCTGGCTGGAAAGTCACGTGTGGGAAGTTTTGGTTTCCTGGTTAGGTTTCGATGTACTGGAGATGACGTGGTGGCCACGGCTGCTTTGGCAGGAAGGTCAGCCATCTTGACCCAGTCTGTGATGTCCCCCATTTCGGGTGCCCCTGTCTCTCGGCCAGCCCAACAGAGTGCATAATAAATAGGCCATGATACGATCTATCACATTTTATTTAATTATTTTCCTGTTTTGAACCCCTGCTGTTTTCCCAATATTATATCATAAGACACAATGCTACATGAATATACTTGCACCTAAATCATTGTATACATCTCTTACTATTTCCTTTGGATATATTCTTAAAAAGAGAATTTCTGGATCAAAGCACAAATTCTTAAGACTTTTAAAATATATATTCCAAACTGTCCTCCAGAAAACAATGTTTATTTATATCCCTACCAGCTGTGAATAAAGTGTCTCACAACACAGAGCATCATAATTTTTAAATTTCTGGTCATTTGATAGAAGAAAAATGCTATTACCAATTTTGTTTGCATTTCTTTGGTGATCAATGTTGGATTTCTGATGCTTATTAGTCAGGTGAGCATTTTCTTTTTTCAGTTAACTGTTTAGTAGCTTTATTCAATATACTTGTATTTGCATATTTTTTGTATTGATTTATAAAAGTCTTTTATACAATGATGGTAATATGCTACCAATATTAAATGCTTTTTTGCTATTAAAGTCAATTAATTTTTTTTATAGACATACAAAGGTTCTAAAGGTTCTTTATGTTGTAAAATGTAACAATCTTCTCTTTGCGGCTTTTTTTTTTTTTTCTTTAAAAAGCTTATTTCCATGAGATCAAATAAGTAAGAACCTGTATTTTCTTTCAGCTGCTTAATAGTTTTATTTTAGTGTATAGCTATCTTATCTAGCTTATCTATTCTATGTAAATTACATAAGAATCTAGCAGGATTTTTATTGAAATAATTAACCAACTGTTCTGACATCATTTTTTTGAATATTCTTCGAAGTGATTTGGGATGTCATTTTTAAATATGCTAGGTGATCTTTTATGATATGATCTATTTCTAGACTGCTTTGATTCACCGAGCCATCTGTACTTCTTATCAGCACCACAGTGATTACATATCATAGCTTTAGAATATAACTGAACATGTCGAGCTCCCCCTCATCTCTCACGACTCTCTTCCTTTTCTTGAAAGTATTTATTCTATTTTCTCCCATTTATTCTTCCAGATGAGATCTGTTCTTTAGTTTAAATTGGTGAATGAATATGAACTACAAATAAGAAAGAGGGTAAAATGCAGATTAAGACAGAAAAAAATTATATTAATGCTATATTTACAAGGTGAGTTAATTTTGTTTAGAGGTTTTCTTTTTCTCTTTTATTTGGATATGCACTAGACTAATTATCAATTATTGATATATACTAGAATTAATTATTCATTACCTATGTTAATGGAGTAGACTGGTATTTTTTTTTTTAAAGATTTTATTTATTTGACAGAGAGAAACACAGCCTGAGAGGGAACACAAGCAGAGGGAGTAAGAGAGGGAGAATCAGGCCTCCTGCCAAGCAGGGAGCCTCCTGGTCTCCAGGATCATGACCTGAGCTGAAAGCAGTCACTTAACCAACTGAGCCACCCAGGTGCCCCTAGACTGGTATGTTTTAATAAAAATATTACCAAAATCTCATTTTAGTTAATTTCTCTGATTTCTTTCTCTTTGAACTTTTCGCCAGTGCACTGAGAAAAAAGCCAAAGGGAAATTTCAGAATTTTTTTTTTTGACATGCTTTTGCAAAGGTGACAACAAATCCCAGATTGGCTGATGATGTATCTGGAGACCCCTCAGACCTATATAACCCTCACACTGGAACACGGTGCCCAAAAAGTCAAGGGCAAAAACTGTAAAGCTATCAGGTATTTAATTTATATTCTCTTCTTCAGGATTACATGAATACAAAATCTGAAAACAAACTGTAGCACTTCAATTGCAAAATCACCGTTTTGGTAAAATATGAAATTACAAAATGAGTAGAATCAACGAGCCACTCCCTCTGCAAGGGAGGAATCCCTTCTACAACATTCCATGGTCAATGGACATTTTCTTTTGCACAAACATTTAGTGACAGGAAGCTTTCTGACCAACACCCAGATGTGGGGAATGAAAACCTAAAAACAGAAATTAGAAACTTCAACAAAGTGACCCTAAATTTGCTTAAAGGAAGTTGATGCCCTGTGATCCAAAATAACTCTCAAAATAATTGCCAATGTGTTTAATGACATTGCAATATCAGGGGTTCCAATATAGAGCCTTGAGGATAATGGCCACCATCAATACTAACAAATACTTCAGCCACACAAACCACAAGAAAGGCTCTGAACAAGATATGGAATTCAAGAGCCCAAGACAGAGGCCTTGCCCTTGAGTAACTAACGATCTAATTAAGTAGTCAAGGCACGGACACAGTAGTAACACAAGGTCATGTGGAATCGACGCCAAACAAGTTATTAGAAGAAGTAAATCTTTACTCTCTATGTTTTGTGAACAAATTCATTTGTGGTTCCAATGTGCTTCCAAACCTTATTTTCCTTTTGCCTAAATATTCTGACTTATATTTCTTCAGCTTTGCTGAATTATGTGCATCT
Organism: Spilogale gracilis; assembly: GCA_004023965.1. NCBI lineage: Eukaryota > Metazoa > Chordata > Mammalia > Carnivora > Mephitidae > Spilogale > Spilogale gracilis. The sequence continues at coordinate 6,807 of PITA01031062.1, forward strand.
TACGCAGCCACTTTACTTCTTTTAGAGACAAAGTGAAGGTGCGGCTGAAAGAACCCAGACAAGCCCTTAAAGCCAGGACACAAACAGCTCTTCTGTCAGGTTCTATAAAGGACCCCCTCTGGCTGGGAGCAAGCCCTAAAGTTCTAGCTTTCTGGTAGGCTATCTTCCCGAAGTCATTCCTCACCAACGTCAGACCCCTTAGCAGCATAAGTATTAACACCGTTGTCAAAATTCAGTTCTGAAGAACTGCATTAAGACTAAAGCGGAGTGGGGCGCCTTAAGTGTCTGATTCTTGGGGGTGGGGGGGGATCAAGTCCCATGGCAGGTAGCTCCCTCAACTTGGAATCTGCTTAGAACTCTACCTCTCACTCTGCCCCTAACCCCCCACTCTCTAAAATAAATAAATCTTAAAAAAAAAAAAAAAAAAAAAAAAGCAACCTAAAACTAAAACAAAGTCATCTACACACAAAAATAAAGCAGGCCTCTCAAAATAATTAGGGTCAGACCCATGAACACTTGCAGTGAGCACAGCACAATGGTCAGACAGAGATGCTGAATCCCCTACGCTGGACCCCTGATGGAAATGTAACATTGTGTGTCAACTGCACTGAAATTTAAAAATGTCACAAAGCAGATCATATCAAACCAAAGAGGTGAAAACGTGGCCATGTGGTTTCTTGAAACTTCACCGGGTCTCATTTGCTTTTGATTCCCTATTTTATATTTTCTAAAAGGATCTGTACTTCTTCAATGTGTCTGACATTCACACACACCACAGATCAGTACCAAGTGAAAGACCTCACTTGCAACCTAGATCCCCAGCCTACTAAGAATAGTGCTGTCCGAGGAGGCATCTCAGCAGGAAACAGGCCTTCCTAGGCAGGAAGCACAGGAAAGGGGACTGGAGACAGCAATCCCGGTGGCTTTTTTGCCAGAAAGGACAAAATGGCTCTTCTGGCAACTCCTGACTCAGGAAATCGCTGAATTAAGTAGTCAATCTGCAGAGTAATTTAGCATGTCATCTGTTTCCTGGCAACAGATATTTGGAAGCATTTATACTTTATTTCAACTCTGTCACCATCAGGGTTAGAACGCCTTCTCTCTGAGGACCTCAAGGTCAGAGACTTTCCTGTAGTTTCTACAGGGCCACTTCTTTGGGTTCTTCTTCCCCTTTCCAGGCCCCAGCAGTCTGCCCTCCCCTTTGATTTCTGTCTCAATCAAGCAAATCCTTGTCTTCAGAGCTAAATATAAGTTGTCTTGGGGGGTGGGGAGGGGGCGGCCCAGGCAGGTGGGGTCGCTGGACACAGACCAGGGAGTGTGCAGAAGAGTCAAGACGCCGTGGCATGGCCGGGAGGTGCCCGGACGAGGCTCGCTCGCCAAGGGACGGAAGTGGCTAAGACGTCAGTACTGTGGCCTCGCGTTCCCACTTCTCGTGGGCCGTCTGTGTGACGCCGCCAGGCAAACGCTGCCGGGCCCTGCTCCTCCACTTCTGCATTTGTGAAGCGAACGTAACCAGCGCCAGTCACAGTCTTCATTTGCAGACATCTGCAGTAGCTGGCGCCATAAAGCTCCGCGGCCACCGCAGGTCACAAAGGATCGTAGCCCTAACCACGCACGGGGCGAGACCAATAAACCCGAGTTAGAGGTTATAAGAATCTGTATGTGGATGGAGCAGTTTCTTACAGCTGGTGAACAACGTGTACCCACAAAGTACGAAAAAGCAAAGCTTATGAAATGTATGCTGCAGGACAATGTAATTCTTACTGTCCATAGGCATTTGTAGATCCTTCCTACTTGGGATAATAATGGCTACATCCAGATAAGGGAAGGCATCGACAAGGTAGTGATTCTTACCTGGAGTAGAGGTCACTTTGGCTGCTCCTCCGGCAGGGCCCAGGAAAGCCAGTCTCCCTGTGATGAGTGGCAGAAAGGAGGATCTCAACCACAGACTCGTGAAGCACTGGTTTGGAGTCTCCCAGTTTCCAGGCTCATATCTTCCAGAAAACGGCTAAACCAAGACTGAGTGGGGCCTTCCAAATACATTACTGCCTTTGGCGCTAGTAGCAATGCTGTGAGATGGATGGAATGATCCCATTTTACAGATAAGACTTAGCAAGCTAAACAATATGCCCACAGCTCATCAAGGCAGGAAGAGGTGGAGTTGGGCTTCTCAATCTGTTCCTCTCATCCCCAAAGGCGGTTTTCTTTACCTCCACATTGCTATCTTCCCTGTACTGTTCCTATTATTCTCTGCATACCTGAGCTTTCTAATTTGTAAAATAGAGATGATAATAATATCTAATGGTGACACTGCTACAAAGATCGAAAGATATTACATGTGCAAGGGTACTGTGCAGAAATGCAGATTGTTATTCTAATAGTAATTCCTTGCAACAACCTTTATGTCTCTTTCATACCTCCAGCCTCATTATTAGAAACACATGGGGAAAGTTTATTCTGGGCCAGGAATATGGATCTTGTTCAGCACATAACTGAAATCTCACTTTGCATTTCATTAGCTTTACTAAATTTACATGTATTTTAACTTAAATCAACCAGATTTTGCAGTATTTCATCTCAGGAGCTCTTATAGATAGCCCATTCTATGCTAATCATTTATTTTCCTTCAGTTTATTGCTTCAAAGTTCTCACTGAAAAACCCAAATGTGCTTAAACGGTGTCCTATTCCTTAAGAAAAACCTAGCATGGAAATCAGATTATAACTAGTTATGACTTCCAATGCATGTATATATCAAAATAGGAGCCTAGTGAAATGGAGGGAAATGTTCTTACCCTGATTTTCTTTTAATTTTCTGTAGTTGTTACCTCCCCAATAGGAAGGGAGCGGTAACACATATCTCCAGACCTGCACTGCCTGACCTTCAGGAAACAGGAATAAAATATAAATTAAGACTGCTTATGAATCCTTATAAACAATTTGTTATTCAAATTCACTAAAAGGGATATTCATTAGGCACACCATCCTAAAAAGCTTTCTATTAAGAAATAGATTCCAGAGTTTAGCATTTCAAAACTACATAATTTGAATACATTTTTGAACCATCCAATGGAAAATAAGATTGATTCCACATGTGCAGAGCTTGTAAATAGCTCAGTAATTCCTTCACTGTTTCCAGACACAAACTAATGACCTCCTTTTCTTGGTAGAAAATTAGGCTATTTTTTCAGGGTGAGGGTGAGAATGTGGGGGAGCAAGGACTATAATGGAAAAATGTAATTCACTCACAACTACAGGGCAGCAGTAGAGATTCTGTAAACTTTTCTTCACAGTATATAGTTCCTGTAAAGAGAAAAACCCCTCACAATTTAAGGGATTAGGGCACAACCATGTAACAAGCTAATCCTGTCTTGTTTTTAAAAATCTTTGAGTTAGCTTATGTGCATTTATAATACTGACAGAAAATGGTAGTTTCAGGGAAGGGCACTGAATAAGTAGATGAACAGGATTAGCCTTACATAAAAATACTTCCATACTCAGGAGTTACTCGCCTTTTCTGGTTTTAAAACTCTTTAATTGGAGAAATGCCAGATCATGAGACAGAGGGTCAGAACACCTGGATTTCATCCAGATTTTGTGATCTCTAAATCATCGTAAGCCTTTGAGTAATTCCCAGCAGTGCTCCTCTACCACCTGCCTTCCAACTTGGAATATCTTACCACCCACGCTTTGGGACCTGGAGTTGATAGTGATTATTTACAGGCTTGCTGTGAGGATTAAGTGAGTAATACCTAATATGTTAAGCACAGAACCATGTCAGGGTATGATAAATATACAGCAAAACATCATTTTGGGTCTTGCTATTATTATTCTTTAGAAAATGGGTGTAACTAATGGGACCTTCCAGTTTCAACTCCACGGCCAGCCATTGTCACTTAAAGGCAATCAAAATGGAACTAATTATCCTGCCTCCTCATATATGAATCCACAAATATCATTGAAATCTTTTCCTTTTACTCTCTAGCATCCAAGCTCATGTATCATCATCTATCAGTTTAATTTCCCTTACTAAGAAAGACCAGCAGACAGCCTCAGCGTGGAAACATTCCTCACATTCCCTGGGGTCCACTGATGGTGTCTTGCTAATCATTTCCTCTTGTCACTTTTAAAGAAGGTGCTTAGCAACTGCAAACCAGTGAGTATCCAGCCGGGCCACTGGCCCTTCACAGAGCCACTGAAGAGCTCCTGGTAAGGCCTGTTTTCCGGAAAGGTCCACAAGTGAGCTTCGCCTCACCTGGCCACTTGGAGTAGAGAGTCCTAAGAGTCAAACTTATCAAGCCATGCAGATCACAGAAAGTTGTGATATTGACTGTAGACATCCTCGCTGTCCCTCAGGGTCCTCCATGCTGATGAAAGCACCTTCTAAAATAGACAATCCGTATTATTCACCCATAATCGTGCTTAATGAAGGAACATCTTCCTGAACTTGTTTTAATTAGATTTGGGTTTTTTTCCATCTTGAGATGGAAACAGAGAGATTTCTGTTCAAAGAAATAATTGTTCCCCTTCAAATGTCACAGGAACTATAAGGTAAAGTGACAGGAAAGCAAATAGGCCTAGTCTCGGGGGTACCCTGAGTCCCATTCCTTAGAACAGGTACTTAGTATACAATTTTGCAGACCTTAAGCCAGGTGTCATTTCAGAAAAACATCTTCAAGAAACAGAGATTCTTTCAGCAAGTTTCCTTGCTCAACGAAAATACATTTTATACTATTCAACTCTCTCTGAAAGGTCAAGAATCAAAGCACCTGCTATTTATAACTGCTCACCATGCCAGGTGCTATTCCAGATGTTTGATAGTATTAAATAATCCCATCCTCATAGTACCATGAGTGTTGTTACCATCCCATTTTATAGATGAAGGTGAGGCACCGAGATGGTAAGTCACGTGCCCAAGGTCACAAAGAACTCCCACATGATGACGTGAGTGTTTAAACCCAAGAGGTCTGCCTCTAGATTCACCAAACTTAACCACTCAATTATATTACTGCCCCCTCCCCCGCCAAAATGAATGTTAATACCTTTGAAATTTGGGACATCCCATAGCATACTGCCACTAAAATAAAATTCTTTTTTTAAAAAGATTTTATTTATTTATTTAACAGAGAGAGAGATCACAGGTAGGCAGAGAGGCAGGTAGAGAGAGAGAGGAGGAAGCAGGCTCCCTGCTGAGCAGAGAGCCCGATGCGGGCCTCGATCCCACAACCCTGAGATCATGACCTGAGCTGAAGGCAGAGGCTTAACCCACTGAGCCACCCAGGTGCCCTAAAATAAGATTCTTAATACCTCCTTTTAGAATGTAATGGGAGGTAATAATGCATCCCAGGACCCTAACTTATTAACATAATGAGCCATGTATCCAACAACTTTCTATGTATACAACAGTCAATCCATACATATTTATTTTCAGCAAATGTAGATAGATACATCTATCTATCCATATACATATATATCAGATTACATTGCTCAGTCTGTGCTTTCCTCTGCAACAAATATAATCCATTTCTCTGGGGCAATCACTACCATCTGTTAGACAGGAACACTTTTTTTTTTTTAAGATTTTATCCATTTATTTGGGAGAGACCCTGAAAGAGCAGGGTGGAGGCTGGAGGAGGCAGAGGGAGAAGGGAGGGAGAAGCAGACTCCCCACTGAGCAGGAAGCTCAATGCGGGGCTTGATCCCAGGACCCCGAGATCATGACCTGAGCCAAAGGCAGACACCTAACCAACTGAGCCACGGGGGTGCCCTACAAGGGAACACTTTTAAGGACCTTTTATGCTGGCCTTCCCAAAGGAGACGGAGTTATATCAGTTAACATTTACATCCCCGGTCACTTGCTCCTTTAGAGTTTGGTGTTAGAAATCAGTCATTTGAAACGTAACGCTATTTATACACTAGAATATTATATGGCTTCATCCATAATATTATTGCAGAAACTCTTATTAAGTATGCTGAAGATCAGAATAGGTGTTAAACCAATGATTAATCTCTAATCCATTAAGACTGTGAGATATTTATTGATGTGGAGTTATTATCAAATGTTGGAAATAACCTGACTGTTTCTAGGCACCAAAGTCCCCGAGTCACTTCAGGGGTTAGGGTTTCCCTTTCAGCTGCTATAAACACAGTTTCCTCCAGGACTCTGTTTATACATCTGCTTGTCAGCCCAGCGCCAGTCACGGGTGCTCTTTTTTTTTAACTGCTGCTGCTCCCTCATCCTGTTTATAAGGCAGGGGGGATGACCAGGGAAGCAGAATCATTTTAACTCACCACAGCCTTGTAGAAAGAAGTTCTGCTTTGTTGTAAGACAATTCATTCTTCCCTTGGGCCCTTAGCTTAAGCCTGCTTTTCCAAGAGCCAGTCGCGAAAGTGAGTGGCCCAGGCAAACACGTTATCTCTCTTCCAAGACAAATTATGCCAAGCCTGAATACCTAGAGTTACAAACTTTCTTGACCTCCTCAAAGGATAGTACACACAATCAACCCAGGATAAAGAATTCTTATTTAATCTTGTTAGAATCACCTTGTGGAGACTTTTGTGGTTGTTGGTATTGTGTTTTGGATCACTAGCTTGCTAGTTAGCTGCTTGGGCCCCACACCAATCAATTAAATCAGGATCTTTTTTTAAAAAGCTCCCCTTTGATCCTGCTGAACAGTCAGGTTATGAACCACTGCTCAAAAGTCAGTATCCATCACAAGCAAATTACCAAAAAAATGTTATAGGTATGGTTAGATCACGTGGATCCATGCAAATCTTCACCCATTTCTTCCGAACAGTTTTAGGTGGCATGAGTTGGGCCATGCTGGTTGGGTACAGAAAGCAGACCTCAGGCATAGAAGGCTGTGTTCTGTAATAGGATTCATCTCCCCCCTTCCACAGATCCTCACTGTAACCTAGTCCCTTTAGAAAATGGAATAAGCAAACTAAGGGCTAGCTTCCAGCACCCCATTAGCATAAAGAAGAAGTAAAGTTTTGATTCTTACCATGAGATTCCAGTTAAAGGAAAGAATTAGGACACTCCCTTGAAGTTCAATACAACCCCCTCCATACATCAAATGGCAGTCTTGAAAAGAAATTACACAATATCTTCAGTATAAGTAAAAAAGGGAAGATCAGAGATTAAAGCTCAGAGGTCCTCTCTCTTGGGATGCCCTCTACCCACCCAGAGTATCAAATAGGAATCTTTGATAAAAATATAGTGCTGCTGAAAATCAATTCAATTCAAGACTGAGAAAGAGCAGTGCAGTCTCTGACAGTGGGAGCTGGCCTGGAGCTCACAGCTGGGCCCTGTATTCTCCTGTTGGTTGGAAACGATTTCACAGAACATCGACACTCAGCAAGTCCATTCTGTGACCGTGGTGGATCAGCACAGAAACAAGACCTCTCCATAACAATGTCTAAACATGAAAACACTAACAGAAATGACCCCAACCCCTCTCCCCTTCCTGACTAATAAGAATTACTGCTGCTGGGGAGCCTGGGTGGCTCAGTTGGTTAAGCGACTGCTTTCGGCTCAGGTCATGACCCTGGAGACCCAGGATCAAGCCCCACCTGGGGCTTCCTGCTCGGCCGGAGGCCTGCTTCTCCCTCTATCAGTCCCTCTGCTTGTGTTCCCTCTCTCGCTGTGTTTCTCTCTGTCAAATAAATAAATAAAATCTTTAAAAAAAAAAAAGAATTACTGCTGCCGCTTGCCGCTTTACCAATTACAGTTTAGCTTCAAGCTAGTCTTCCCTCCTTCTAGATAAGATGTGTGAAAATATCCAATCATAGAATCATCCCCACTTCCTGGCAGTATTCAATCCCCACTTCTTTAAACTTTCCCCCAAATCACCTAATGCCAGCCCAAACCCTGTAATTCATCACTTCTAGTACCTTCAAGTCCACCATGGTATGTGTCCTCCCTTATGGCAATGAGCCATTAACTGGTCTTGGTAGATGTTTGGTGGTCTTGGCCCGGAGAATACTGTGAATTTTTTCTTCAAGCATCTAATATATGCCACTTCAAGAACAAAACAAATATTCAAGTGTTCAAATGGATTCAGAAGATGTCTAAAAAATGAAGCACAGTCGTGTGATCAAGGCAACACAGGCACACAAAGAGGTTCCATACTGTTCATGAAAAGTGTCAAGCCAAAGGTGAGACATAAGCTAATGCTTTGAGAGAGGAATGGAATTCAAAGACGTAGAAGACAGGCACACTGCCGATGGGCTAACGCCCCACAGACTCTCAAGATTTAGGGACCTAAAGGTTTCATTCCTCTCTTTGTTCCACAGTTCCTCTGTTAGTATTTGACTTCATGTCCTTCTTGAAAGCGAATGATTTTAGAAGAAGAAAGGCACCTGATAATCTAACGTTTCCCATTTCCTCCTGCATGCTGACTAGAGAAACGGTGCCCAGTCCATCGTTTAGCCAAGTCCTGGAAACACTAGGAGAATAAAATAATGCCTGTGTTCTAAGACTGTACTGGATTCATGAAACACAGAATATAAAAAAATAATACATTAAAAGGTCACTGTTGACGTCATCCGGGAAGATGCATATTATATTTGAATAGGAAACTGTCCGAGAATCGCGCCAATAGTAACCCCGCTACTAACTGCAGTTGTCTGGGGCCTTGTTCCTCTTTCTCCCTCTGTCTTCCGTTTCAGAGATTAATTGCTTTAGATGATCTGTCACAAAATACATCCTCCTGCTTCCCATACACATCACATTGCGTATTTTATATATTCGGCCACCACTTTATCCTTTCCACAGTCGGGCGGGGGGGGGGGTCAACAAAACTTAAGCTGTAGAAATGTCTCTTTTTTTCTTTCAAATGAAACTTCACCGGAAGCTGTGATGTAAAACAGGATAAGGAGAGAGTGCTTAGGGTGAAGTAGGGGGGTG
>PITA01031063.1:0-15723 GCA_004023965.1 Spilogale gracilis
TTCCACTCACGACCACCTGTGGAGTGGCTACCATTACATCATCTTACAGATGAGAAAACTGAGCCTTGAAGTGACCAAGCGGCTCTTCTGTGTGACTCAGGAATGCATTTCTCTCTTCTGCAGCACTGCCTGTGTTCAGAACGGCCTTTTTAAATGTCAACATATTAACTTCAACTTCCCAATGAAAAATCACCACAAGGAAAATTTGCATGCATCAAAGATACACTTATAATTTTTTGAATGGACTTTTACCTTGACATTCATTTAGTTGACTGTAATTTTGGGAATTTCAGACAAATCTCTGGCCCACCTTCTCCGTACTCTAGGCTGGCCACCCACAGCTCTTAGTCATCAGGCTTTTCCTGTTCTGGCCATCCACTCCCTGTCACAGGCAACCCCGAGAGAATTCCAGCAGCTCCACCCCTCCCCCAGGGTGGAGCCATTTGTCAGGGTTCTTTTTTTTTTTCCCCCAAAGATTTTATTTATTTAACAGAGAGAGAGATCACAAGTAGACAGACAGAGAGGCAGGCAGAGAGAGCAATCACAAGTAGGCAGAGAGAGCAGAGGAAACAGGCTCCCTGCTGAGCAGAGAGCCGGACACCAGCCTCGATCCCAGGACCCTGAGATTATGACCTGAGCAGAAGGCAGGGGCTGAGCCACCCAGGCACCCACTTGTCAGGGTTCTAAGCCTGGTTCTCAGTATTATCCCTCCGCAGAGCTGGGGTGGGGGTTCCCTTCATCACCAAGTCTCCCTCTCTCTTGCCACTCTCCATGTGGTCTATCTTTTGTTATACAGAAGCTGTTCAGTCAGCCCTCAGTTCTTCTTCAACGGGACTTGCTCTATAAATAGGTATAGATTTGGTGTATCTGTAGGAGGTAAGTTCAAGGTCTTCCTACGTTGCCATCTTGGACCAGAACTCCTGAATGACCCACTTTACAAGGGTGAATTTTATGGTATGTGAATTATATCTCAATAAAGTTGGGTTTTTGTTTTTGTTTTAAAGCCAGGCATCCTGGGAAGGTGCCTCATCTGTTCCTCCGCACAGCTGCATGGGGTGGGGACAGGGGCAGCAATGACTTGGAAGACATGAACATTGACTATGAACAGGTCTATGGGGCATGATCTCCTCCGCTGTAGACACCTGGGCCCAGCAGCCATAGTGGGAAGGGTAGTGGGAAATGAGGAGGCTGTGTTGCTCGGGCCTGGGCCCTCCTCTCTTCATCCAAAACTATCCCATCTGTGTATCTTTTGTATATTGGATCCCCAGTTTTGCCTTGCCTTGCATGTTGGATTCTCTGCTTGGCACTTTTTTTAACATACCTGGGCTGGATGCCCATCTAAGATTCTTCTCACTCAGTTGTGTAGTGGCTTCTATAAAGTGCCTCATTGTCTGCATTTGAATAAGACTCTTATTATCATTGTTTTTATTGAGCCTTTAGCTCTTATGAAAGGAACCTCAGCCAAGGTCCTGGTGTGTTATTTTGCTTCAAACCTTGGCTCAAACACAAATCTACTATTATTCTCCATTGATTTATGAGACATCTTGGACTGTACAGAATGTTCCTTACCAGGTTGTGTGTTAATATGTGGCCTGCACCTAGAAAAATGTCTGGCTTATGGTTAGCTTTACATGAACGTTAGCTATTGTATTTAGTCTGATACCGTTTTAATCTCAGCCTCTTGGACTCCAGAGGTCTTGCTGGTCTCACTCACAAAGTGTTTCTGGTCATCCCCTAAAATTCAGTTCCCCATCATCTCCATCACTTTTTTTTTTACATTATTTCCTTTCTTTGTTTTGTGGAGGGTTTGGGGTTAATCTTATTCCTCATTTCATAATATTTATCATAACAGGTCCACTTCAGGCCCCTTTTTAAATAACTAATTAACTAACTGGTTTTTCTTCATTTTTGTCTTATAACCCATTCCTATTCACCTCCCCCTGTGATAGGGAAACATTTTGATGTATTTAATATGTAACATTGTCTCTGAAAGTACTCTTATAGGAGAAAAAGTATATTGCTATAGTGCAATGTTTTGTACAATATGTTTTTTGTTTTATATGCTGTATTTCTCATCTTTAGACATTCCACTGGATCTTCTTTCTATCTTCCATTTCTCTTCTATGTTCATGTTTTCCTTTACCTTCTCTTGAGCATATTTACAATATTTAAAATAGCTGCTTTAAGGTCCTTGTCAGCTCATTCTATCATCTCTGTCATTTCTAGATCTAGTTGACATTTTTGCTGGCTGTCGTATTTTTCTGCTTCTTTACATGCCTGGCAATTTTACTAAGTAGACATTATTTATTATAACTATTATTATTTTTTGAGAGAGAGAGTGTGTAAGGAGAGAGAGGGACAGAGGGAGAGAGAGAGAGAGAATCTTAAGCAGGCTCTACACTCAGTGTGGAGCCTGATGCGGGGCTTGATCTTACAACTCTGAGATCATGACCTACATGGAAATCAAGAGTCAGAATGAGCCACCCAGGTGCCCCTATAGTAGACATTTTTTTAGAGCAGATTAAGGATTGATTGTCATTGCAGACAATCAAGAACAGTTCTAATATGATCTTGTGAAAATATATCTGAAAAATCAAGACAATATAACCATCTGGGTTTAAGGAACAAATAAAGGCATAGGAAGGAAGATACTCTTCTCATTTGGAAGCTTTATGTGTACAGGGAGAAAGTAAAAGATGTTGAATATCATCATATTTACACATAGTCACTTCAACTCTATTAGCTGAAGCTCCGACTGGATTCTTCAGTATAAACCATGGAAGTGTGGCAGCAAAGCTGACCAAACAAATTTCAACAAATTGAACTCGAACCTTCCACTGATTTCTCTTTTAAATGGGAGCCACATTTCTACATGAAGAGGTAGTAGGGAAGCAGGGGAGAGAAAAGAAGTGGTGAGAAGCTTCACGGCCCATCCTGAAAGAGACTCCATGTTCTAATACACCATTGGGATGATGTCCCTCGCCAGTCGATAGTGAGCTGCACTCTTTGAGGACAGGGATGTTTTTCATTTTTGTGTATGCATCTGGCCCATTGCCTAGTTAATCTCTGGGGCTTGACATGTATTACTAAATGAGTGCTGAATGGCTGAGTGAAGAGACATAGGAATTCGTGCTGGGATTGTGGTGTGGTATACCCCTTGGGAACTCTGAAGCTCTTTCCCAAGTCTGATATCTTGCCCACCTTTGTCCAAGCATCACTGTGTGAGTGTGTGTGCATGTGTGCACACACACATAAACACGCACACCTCCCTTATGAGGGACTCAGCTCCCACGGTTATCACTGTTAAGAGTCACCCGAGTCTCGTGTCAAACTGTGAGTCACTAGGACTGACAGTCTGCAGAAATTTTATTCACACGTTAAAGACAACTTGTATCAACACAAATTTAATGAACATCACTCTGTGCTCAGCACTGTGCTAGAAACAAAGAAATGCAAGAAAAGAGTTCTCTATGAGCCCTTCTCCAGCGGGATTTGTGATGTGGCTGACAAGAAGGCAAAAGCAGGAGATGCCAGAGAGCTCCATCCAGCGACAAAATACCAGGCCCAGGTGACTGGGATGAGGGGAGAGCACAGGAAGGGAAGCTGGTGTAGCCTGAAGGAGGCAGCGACAACTTCGCAGAGAAAGGTGCACTGAGAATGAGCTGTTGCTGGGATGCCTGAGGAAGTCACTGTGTGTGGCTTGTCGCTAGACGCATGGGGAGGCTTTGTCGTCAGAGAACCGTGGGCCTGCCCTGGCTCTCCTCTTTGTGCCATGTGACCTCAGCCTCTCTAAGCTTCAGATTTCTCCTCTTCAAAGAGGGGATAACCCCAGGGTCGTGGAGATGGTTTAATGAGATCGTGCCTGTGCAGGGCTTGGCACTATGCCCAATGACGGCGACGTGTTCGGCTGGCAAAGAGGACACGCACAACTGAGGATGAGTTTAGAAGCTGCGAGGTCTCCGTACAGGCTCAAGATTCAAATTCAGGAGTTGTGGGCACGCGAGGGAGAGATGAATCCATGAGATGGGAGGAGATCTTTGTGGGAGGATAGAGCAGGCAGGCCAGAGGGAGCAGGAGCCCGGGGAAATTACATGTGTACAACTTCATGCCGATCTAGGCACTGCTAGCTCCCTTAGTGTGATGTGGAAGCTAAGGGAGGCCTCTCCCCTCACTCACTCAATCCTCACCCTAAACATTGTTTAGAATGCAAACAACTGTTCTAGCCCGGATGCAGCCGCACTGGGACAGGCTGTTGTCCCGCATCCCAGGCCTCCCACGAGCCAGGAAGAGGAATGAGTGGGAATGGGTCAGGGCAAATCCATCACCACTCAAACTTACAGTGAAGCTTACTCAAAGCATAAGGCACAGTCGTTACGATGGCGCTGTGCCAAGTCAGGAACCCAGAACGGGCAATCGCGTCACGGTGCACTCATTCATGCGTCTGGCAACAATGCACCGAATTTCTGCAAAACAGGAACGGCTCTGTGTTAATGGCTATGTAGTGGTAAAGACGAACATTACACAATCCCTGCCCTCGGGAGGGCCGACTTGCAAACAAATCACTACAAGCCACGTACTGTGTCTCCTAGAGAATGTCAGAGTGCCGTAAGAATAATGATCTGTGTTCAGAGAAAGGTCCGTGCAGTCTTGTTGAGCAGGAGCTGACACCACCACCGACACTCCAACTGGCTGTTTGTGATCGGTCAGGGTGAATTTGGGAGGCTTGCTTCCTGCTCTCCGGGCCCACCCTCCTTGGCGCCTCCTCTGATGATCCTAAGTGTTACCCACCCTCCTGACTATAATCTTAGCAGAAATGTGCTCAGTGCAATGCTTCTGAGTCACCTGAGTACTCTTCCCTTCCTCCTGTCTCCTGTTCCTTTAGTGGCAGCTTTTCCAGACTTCACCCTCCCCCCGCTGAGGCTGCCCTGTGTTACCTCCACCCACAATTCACCTATCAGCTCTGTTCCCTCCCTGCCCTCATTCCTTGACCCTGCACAGACCTGCCACTCCAAGAGAGCTCCAGGTTCCCCTTTGAGCTGCTCTCCCCTCTGCTCTGAGGTGTATCCAGAGATGTGTCCCCACCCTAACCTTTGCGCCAATATTTGATCACATAGGAAAATGCTCGATATGTTTAATAAGGTGAAGATACTAGAGCACTGAGCTGTGTATAATCTCCCGTAATACTGGGAGGCGGGCTCAGAATTGAGTCCAAGCTCAGCAGCGTAATCAGAATTTGAGTGATAGGTCTGCAACTGCCTTGCTGTGTGACTTTCGTCAAAGTTGCCAACTTTTCGTAGGCTCTGATTCTTAATCTTTAACATGAGAATAAAAATAGCAGCTTCTGTGCAGAGCTTTCCTGAGGATAACTTAGCAACATGCCTGGTGGGTATGATTATTACTGAGTTATTATTATTATGGAATGGGGTGGACCGCCGATGCTGGACTTGAAGGGAGAGGGTCCCCAGAACACTGGTGGTAGGATGGGCTGGGGGAAACTGTGGTACTTAAAAAGTGCAGAAGGGGCGAAATATGGCGGGAGACAAAGCAAAGAAGTTGACTGGCAAAGGGAAGAAATAAAAACCAGGTTGTACCTCTTTTCTAGAATTTCTCTACCAGGTACAAACTCTTACTTTTCTAAGCATTTGATACAGTTTCCTTCCTTTTCTGCCTTTGTGAGGTTTTCCTTGATAAGTTTCTAAGACAATACACCCATGGAAAAGGGGGAATTCAAACCATAGACCTCTTTATTTAAGAACTGGATGGTCTGAGCCAAAACTCTACCTATTTGGCTTGAAGTTGGAGATTCAAGGCCAAGAGAGAAGTGAGACCGAGTCAGGCCGCTGCGTCTCGCTAAAGGATGTGTGCCTGTCCCCTCCTGCTTGCAGGCAGGAGAACTCCCAACTTGCTTGGCCCTGGAAGTGCTTGTCTGAGTAACCAGAAGCTCAAACTGCCCAGAGTCTCTTCCATGAACCCCAGAGAGGCGCTCAGGCCGGTGGGAAGAGAGGTTGGCAATATCACCAATCCATTGCCCCGAGAGCTCCTGACCGGTCCTGCGAGTGCCAAATGAATGATTTCCCTGGGCCCAGGGTGTGTGGGCCCAGAGAAATCTATAGGGTTCCTGAATCCACAGCCCACAGGAGATTTTTTTTTTCTCTTTCTGTAGTCATGAGGTGCCTGGGGATCCCCACCCGCGTGATCACCAACTTTGACTCTGGCCATGACACAGATGGCAACCTGATCATAGATGAGTATTACGACAGCACCGGCAGGATCTTGGAGAATAAGAAGAAGGACACTGTCTGGTGAGAGACAGCCTCCCCATCTCTTTCCAGGGCAAACCCCTCCAGCAGAGAGCGGGGCAGGACTGTGCCCACAAGCCTGCTGCCCTCTCATGCCCCCCTCACATTCACCAGTTTCACGGTGCTGTATCCCCAACTCAAAGGCTGAGACACAGCTGAACACAAAACCGATTCTGAGTTTACAACCCTCGCCTCACAAGAACTTTCTGCCCTGGGTGAGGCTGCCCTCCTTGTCATCTCCTTCATTTACTATCAGCCTGTACCTCTGACCATAGAAGGCCTGAAGCCTCATCTCCAGACAAACCATGACTGCTCCTGGGAAAGGGCCATGAGGACCTTTTGGAGGGAGTAAGAGAGATTTTTCGCTTCAGTTAGTTCGGGAAGCCTTCACTCTCTATTCCCACAAGAAAGCTCTTTCCTGAGCAAGTCGAGGCTCAGAGGAGGAACAGCTGCCACACTCACCCACAGAGGTTTGAAGGCCTCAGGGGCACTAAATCTATCCTTCTATTGAGCCGCAGTCCATTTCCCACCGTCCCCTGCCTTGCTCTGGAAAGACCACAAGCACTACAGGCTCTCCCTTAGCTTCCTTTGACGCTGACCCCTCTGGCTTCTCCTCAGGAATTTTCATGTGTGGAATGAGTGCTGGATGGCCCGAAAGGACCTCCCTCCTGGATATGGGGGCTGGCAGGTGCTGGATGCCACACCTCAGGAGACCAGCAATGGTGAGGCTGTCGGGAAGGCGAACCCACTCCCCCAGAAACCGCCCTTGCCCCGGAGCATTGGCCCACCGTGGCTCTTCTCTTCTCCTCAGGCCTCTACTGCTGTGGCCCTGCCTCAGTCAGAGCCATCAAAGAGGGAGAGGTGGAGCTGAACTATGACACGGCCTTTGCCTTTTCCATGGTGAATGCTGACTGCATGTCCTGGCTTGTCTACGGAGGAAAGGAGCAGAAAATTCACCGAGACACGAATACTGTTGGCAATTTTATCAGCACCAAGAGCATTCAAAGTGATGAGCGAGATGACATCACGGAGAACTACAAGTACATAGAAGGTATGACAGAGTCAGTCCCCCCCTCCCCGAGACCAAGTATTGAGGACTCCTTCCCCAGGGAACCTCCCAGTTAGCTGGGGAAGCAGATGGAACCTGAGGGACAGAACCCGGGTCCTCTGCCTCCTCAGTTTTGGGGTCCCAAAATGTTCCCCCTGCCTCACTTCCTTGTGCCCTCAGGCCAGTGAGCATTCTCCACAAGATGTTCACATTGACTGTAAGGCCACTGACGGGTATCCCACCAATAGTACGTGAGTCCTTCACTCTGCCTTCCTGAAAAGTTAGCCTCCATCTCAAGATGGGAGGGAATTTAATAAATCCTATCCTATTAGTTAATTTAAATGAATTTCATTTAACATATTACCTAATTAACTTTGTTTTATTGATTACTTGAAGGCTAATCCAGACCACCAACCAGCACAAGGCTAATATAATGCGGAATGTGTACCCCAGACACCTACTCCCTGCAGGGAGGGGTCTGAGAGGTCGGAGACCTGGCAGGGGTTTCTTACTCAAGTCAGCAGGGGCCAACAGGCAACTAAAGTAGTGAGGCGTAAACTAACTCCCAGGATCTGAGAAATACCAACCACTAGGTTCAACCACCAGGAAGCCAAGTGAAAATACAGTCTTTGAGGCCCAGAAGCTGAGCAAGAGTAAATCAGGGAAATGGGGGAGTGGAGGGTAGCTGGGCAGCGGTAACTGGGAGTGCTGGCGAGTAGAGTACCACAGACTGGTTTGTCTGTGTGGGCCTTTGGGACCCACTGAGAAGCTCCAGAATCTGAGCCTCAGACAGGGTTTTCTACAGTGAGAGGCCAGCATAGAGCACAGCCCAGCAAGCCACCATCATCCCCTTCACCTCCATCCACTCTGGCGTTGTCCTGGCTGGACGGCCCAGAACAGGTCCTGAGGCAAGGATTCCCGCACAAGTGGTGGATCTGTGAGGCCGTCCAGCAACTACTGGCCGGAAGGAGAGGGAGTAAGCGAGACAGGGGAGGGGAGGAAGCCCACACACGTGCTTAGTCCGGCCGGCTAGCAGCTCAGGCGACTGGAGCTCGGCTCCTGCTGGGGAGCTCTGTGACTGGGGTTGCCAGAGAAAACACAGGACAAGTAATGCTCTCATCTAACCACGTCCCAAACTATTTGTGTTCATCTGAAACTCAATTTAAATGGCCCTGTATTTTTATTTGCTAAATGTGGCAGCCCTCTCAGGGATTCAGTGTCAAGTGTAGAACACTACCACAGATTTATCCCACCCAAGAGGCAAGGGGGCTGGGCTATTTGTCCACCAACTCCTGTCACTCAGGGATTGAGGCCTTCTCCTTGGGGTGTTAAGTCCCTAGTGCTTTTGGCCTATTCCACACATAGGCTAAAGCAGCTCTGGTAGCAAAGAAAGCTTCAAAGAGTGGAAGGTGCTAGAATTTGAAAGTCATGTGGGCACTGAACTGACGAGCGCTAAGGGGATGTGGGTGGGCATTGACAGCATGTGCTAGAGGTCCATGGGGTTCCACTCTATTCTTGGGGGTTTGGAGCTATGTTCCTGGGCCTCAGGGTACTGCTCAGTCAGGCCCTATGTGATCTCCTCCCACTCAGCCTGACAGGATCTGGGGGTAGAGCAGATCACAGGTGACTGAAGCCAGGCCTCTCTGGGAATTCAGCTTGCTTGAATTTTACTTTATTTTACTTTGTTTTATTTTCTCTTCTTTCTTTGTTTCCTTCCTTCCTTACCCCTCCTCCATTCGTTTTCTTTCTTTCCCTTTCTTTCTTTTCTTTCCCTTTCTTTCTTTTCTTTCTTTCTTTCTTTCTTTCTTTCTTTCTTTCTTCCTTTCTTTCTTTCTTCCTTTCTTTCTTTTTTCTTTTTCTTTCTTTCCATGCTGCTGTCTTTAAAAGACTACCTCTTCCCTGTCTGTGGGCCTTTATCTTTCCCATGGGGAAGGCAGAATAGAGTCCACTGAACATGAGCACAGATTTTTGTGTTGGGCAGATTTGGTTTCCACCTGGATTCTGCCTCTTGCAAGATGTGGGACTCAGACAAGTGACAGGACCACTCTGAGCCCCATTACTCAACAGTAGTGGATCATATTTTTGTTGGAGATGAGACGTGGAGAAAGGAGAACCTTGTGCACTGTTGGTAGGAAGGCAAGCTGGTGCAGCCACTGTGGAAAACAGTGCGGAGGCTTCTTAAACAATTAAACACAGAACTACTATATGACCCAGCAATTTTGAGCATTTGTCTGAAGAAAACTAAAACACTAACTTGAAAAGATATATGCATCCCATGTTCATTGCTTCATTGTTTACAATAGTCAAGCTATGGAAACAGCCCAAGTGTCCACTGATGGCTGATGGATAAATAAAATGTGGTGAAAAATATATATATACACACACGATCTAATAGTATTCAGTCCACACACACATGCAAAAAAACCACTGAAATCCTGCTGGACCTTAGGGCATTATGCTAAGCGAAATAAGTCAAAGACAAATACTGTATGGTTTCCTCTCTAATATGTGGAATCTAAAAAAAAGAAAAAGAAAAAAAAAAGAAACCAAGTTCATAGATACATAATACAGATTGGTGGTTACCAGAGGCAGGGAGTGGATGGGAGAAATAGGTAAAGTAAGTAAATAAAAAAATAAGTAAAACAGTGCTAGTGATTTAAAGAAAAATAGTTCTAGACCTTTCATGGCACCGAAGAGAAGGTCCAGAGGGCCCTCCCTCTCTCCAGTGGGGAGCATCAGGCTCCCTGCTCAGTGGGGAGCTTGCTTCTCCCTATGACCGTCCCCCTCCCAGTGTGTGCTCTCTCTCTTTCTTTCAAGAAAACAAATAAAATCCTAAGAAAGAAAGAAAGAAGAAAGGAAGAAAGAAAGAAAGAAAGAAAGAAAGAAAGAAAGAAAGAAGGAAGGAAGGAAGGAAGGAAGGAAGGAAGGAAAGAAAGAAAGAAAGAAAGAAAGAAAGAAAGAAAGAAAGAAAGAAAGAAAACGAAAGCAAGCACCTGATGGATAGCAGGGAATGTCTGTTGCTGGAAATGAGGGGTTTAACAGCTCTGCAGTGTTTGGCCAGGGCTTACCTCCCTGGGTGAGTCGGGCCCACAGCCTATACTGTCTGTGCCTTTCCAGGCTCCCCCCAGGAGAGGCAGGTATTCCTGAAGGCTCTTCAGAAGCTGAAGGCTGGAAGGCCTGAAGACCCCCACCAAGCAGACTCACAAGAGTCCACACTTGAGGCACGGAGCAGGGGTCTGCATACGCCTTCCCTTCGGCCCAGTGATATTGTCCAGGTCTCCTTGAAATTCCAGCTGCTCGACCCCCCGTACATGGGCCAGGACATAACCTTTGTCCTGCTGGCCCTCAACATGTCACTCCAGTTCAAGGACCTCAAAGTGAACCTGAGTGCCCAGTCCCTGCTGCATGATGGCAGTCCCCTGCCCCCTTTCTGGCAGGACACAGCCTTCATCACACTCTCTCCTGAAGAAGGTATGGGTTCTGGGTCTGGGCATGGGGACAGTCTGTGTACACAAAGTGGGCTATGGAAATGCCAGTGGGGACAAGACAGACAACAAGGTTCTGCGGACAGACGTCTGTGACACCTGTCTTCTTTAATGTCCTCTCTAGCACAGATTCCTTCTCCCTCCCTACCTTCCCTCCTTTCCCTTGCTCCTCCTTCCCTCCCTTTACTACTTCAAGGAAGAGAGCCCGGTTTGGTATGGGAAGCCTGAGCTTTGGAGTCATCTAGAACTTGGTGAGAACCTCAGCTCCTCCTTTACCAGGAGAATGACCCCAAGGGAACCATTCTGCCTGTCTTAACCTCAGCCTCTCCACCTGAAAACCTAGTACCTGCTTCGCTGGAGCTTAGTACATGTTGGTCCTCTCTTCTCCAAAGAAGGGTCCCCCAGATCCAACCCAGGCCCAACTGATTTTCCCAGCTACTTTCATCTCATATTTGTTTTCTTCCCAGCAAAGACCCATTCCTCTAGAATTCCCTATTCTCAGTATAGTCAGTACCTGTCAACAGACAAGCTGATCCGCATCAGTGCGCTGGGCGAAGAGAAGAGCAGTCCAGAAAAGATCCTGGTGGACAAGATCATCACCTTAGCCTATCCAGGCATCATAATTAATGTAAGTGGCCTGGGAGCTCCTGGGGACCTGGCTGGGGCTGTGGGAAGCGCAGCCCTCGGAGAGTCTGCTCAGGAAAGCAGCCGTCTTTTCCACTGCCTCTTCTGATGTCCCCAAGTACCTCCCTCCTGGGAACATGAGATTCATCTGAAAACATTAGACAAGGTGCCCATGGCCTTGCACACAAAGTCCTTATGGGTGGACCTTGAGCAGGTGCCATGGAGAGGACAGGAAGAGAGCCCTCTCTTGTGCCACCTCCCGCTGTTGGCCTTCCCCAGGGTCAACATGAGTTCGACACGAGCTGTGAGTTCACATGGGAGGAACCTGAGTGGGGAGAAAAGCATGGCCTGAGGTCCACTCAGGTTTGATTTGCCATTTCTTGGGTGTGCATTATTGGACAAGCGCCTGGGCCTCTGCTTCTTGAGCCATCAGACGAGAGGATTACACTAGCTGGGCTCTGAGGACACCACTTGCTCTGACATTCTGTGGTCCTCTGAGTGGGAAGTTTCTTTAGTGCTGTCTCCTGGAGGCCAAGCAGCCTTGAGCCTGGGGTGCCCCCTAGTGGGGGTGCCTCTGGCAAACCGGGCCCCTGGAGTCTTGTTCTAGGGAGTGTTTCCAAAACTGCCTCCAGATTTCCTGAGGCTACTTCCATCTCCCTACAGCCTTGAATGTTCTATGGCCCTTCACTCCCGCACTGGGGTAAAAAAGAAATGAGCCCCTTATGATACGAGGGAGAAAAGGGATGGAGTGGAGCTGCAGTAAGAAAGTGGCAAAGAAGATTCTATCCACTCAATTTATGAACGAGAACCCTTTGGGATTATTTTACTCTTGGATGAAATCCTTGAAGCACAGGAAACATCACTAGAGACTCCAATTTATCTGATTTTTCCAGAGGCTGGGTTGAGGGATACAAAGTCTTCATACAATCATCAATGAAAGGATAAATGAAACACAGTTTCACATAACAATATCTCATGTGGTATCCACTGGTATTTTCTTCTATTTCATTTTTTAAAAAACATTAATGATAACCCATCGAGTTGGTCTTAAGCCACAGTGGGAAAAACATGGGCCCCATAAGTCCAGCTCTTCAGGAAAGAGATCTGAAGAGCAAGGCCCTCTGTAAATGCGGGGTGAGTTGGGGAATGAGATGAACCTTCTGCTCCCTTCTTCTCCTCCGGATCTCCCTGTTTAGGTTTTAGGAGCTGCCGTTGTGAACCGGCCACTCTCCGTCCAGGTGCTGTTTTCAAACCCCCTCTCGGAGCACGTGCAAGACTGTGTGCTGACTGTGGAAGGGAGCGGGCTCTTCAGGAAGCAGCAGAGAGTCCTGTGAGTGCGAGCGCCTTGCGGCCTCTGCCCCCACCTTCCCGGGGGCTCTCACAAGCCTTCTCTCTGGTAACAGGCACCAGGGCCAGTCTCTAAAAACGCCAGAAAAGGAAAGCTTGGCTGCTGAGTGGGAAAGAGCTCTGGAGTTCTCAGGTGCCCATGGTCTTCTAACATTCTCTTTTCTCTGCCACAGCATTGGGGTCCTCAAACCTCGACACAGGGCCAGCATCACTCTGGAGACTGTCCCCTTCAAGAGTGGCCAAAGGCAGATCCAAGCTAATCTGAGGAGCAACAAGTTTAAGGACATCAAGGGCTACAGGAATGTTTACGTAGACTTGACGTTATAAAGTCTGCACAGTGAGCCAGATCGTGTGGATTCTGAGCTTCAGGGGAAGGAGCAAGTTCAAATGCAAGTCGTGCCACTTCCCACCCAAAACAGAGGCTTTTCAGGGCTCCAAAGGAAGCAGCAGAGGAAATGCCAGCGATGGATAGGCCCTGGGCCATTTGCACAGCTCCCCAGGACTCTAACCCGAGCCCAGGCACTCTACAGTTTCCAATCCGGAAGCGTGAGATAGCCCAGAGGTCTGAGGACGCAGGCTGGACTTGCTCATGACTTACCACTACCCCCCCCAAAAACTGGCTGAGCAGTTCACTGTTGTTTTGTTACTGTGTGGCCAGTGCCCAAGCCCCAATAAACTTCAAAGCAAAGTCTCTGTCCCCGTGGAGCTTACATTCTATTGATGGTGGAGGGAGATACAGACAATAGACATATCAACAGGTAAGTAAGGCATTTACAGATGATGTGTCAGTCATGACCTTAGGGATAGTTAGGGACACCAAAAGCCCTCTCAGAGTTTCTACATACTACTGCTCTCTTCGTGTCTTGGGGGAAAGCCTATGAGATCTCTCACCTGACCGTCCTTTGAATCCCTTCCATACCACATCCAAGATGTCCCTCGATGTTAACAGTTCCAGCCTCTTGGCTCAAAGCCTGACAGTACCTTGTGGTGCCGGATGGACCCGGAACGACCATGATTCCAGAGGAGAAGCCAGCGGAACCATGCAGTGAAGGCGATTTTTTGTTGTTGTTAGGAAATGAAGCCGTCTCAGAACTTTCTATTGGCTGTAGCTTGTGTGGATGTTCCTTCTGAGCACAAAGCCACTCCAGTCGTTACCCCTTCTCAGAGGCATCGCTTTCTCATGGCACTGTGCCGAGTTCGAGAAGGAGGAAGGCACTAGCCAGGCACTGGCTCCATGACTGAGACAGTTACATTGGGCGTATCTTAAATGCACGTGAAATAAATACTTCTGATAAATAATTGATCAGAGGGAGAGAAGAGGGTATGGTGAGAATTACATAGAGGGTTGAAATCCTATTAAAGAGTAGGCTGAAAATCAGGAGACTCCTAACAGCAGAGATCAGAAGTAAGTTATAATTATTTCATTCTGTGACTATTGCCTAAGAATCATGAAAAATGATTTCAGGAAAACACTATGGATAGGAACATCTTCCAGAGACAGTGACCTCTGAAGTGCTTGGAGCATTTCAACTACCACACCCTCAGACTCTTTCATGAATCTTGATTTTAACACTACATTCATTAACTCTTTCACTAGGCAAATATTCATAATTTCTACTAGGGGCCAGGCCCTGAACTAGGCACTGAGGACAGAAAAAGGACCAGGGCCTGCCTTCAAGGAGCTCAAGTTTAAGCATGTGGAGAATGAAAAATGAGCAGGAGGTTATAACACGGAGTGATGAGAACTACTGTTGGAGTAAGTGTAGGGTGTTGCGGGAGATGAGGAGGGACAGCTTGTCTAATCTTGGGATTGTGAATCAAGGAAGGCTTCCTGGAGGGAGTGGCATTTAAGCTAAAAGACCAGGAGCTAGCCAAAGAGACTCAGGGTCAAAGGGGTTGGGGTAGAGTAAAGCAGTCAGGAACTGCAAGTCAGACAGCTAGAGACCAGAGATGGAAGAGCTAAGTAGCAGGAAAAAATAAGGCTAGAGCCAAGGGATGAAGAGTTTCAGACAGTCTGTTTAGACAGTGATTACCTGCAGGCATCTGTTTCCTGTAAGTCTTGGCTCATAGTCAAGCATACAATGTCAGTGCTTAGAGTAGATTCTATTTTGCAGAGCCGAGCAGACTTCATGTGATTTGACAAGCACGTAAAGGATAGTTTCCACCGTGGTCTGTGATAGAAGGTTGCAGTTCCCATCAGAGTCATTCCTCCGAGTTAAAGCTTTCCCTCAATGTCAAGGTTGTCTTTCAACTCTTCATTTATTGAGAACCTATGTGTTGAATATTCTAGGCCCAAGTGATAGGGCAGTAAACAGAGCAAACAAGGCAAAGGGTCTGAATAGACATTTCTCCAAAGATGATAGACAAATGGCCATAAAGCATATAAAAAGATGCTCAATATCATTAATCCATATCACTATCAATATCACTAATCATGAGAAAAATGCAAATCAAAACTACACTGAGACACTAAAAGCAAATACCACACAATCCAGTAATTCCACTGCCATAATTAAACAAAACATTAGTTCAGAAAGATATATGCACCCTTATGTTTACTGCAGCATTAGTTATGATAGACAAGATATGGCAGTAATGCAAGTATCCACCCACAGATGAATGGATAAAGATCTCTCTCTCTCTCTCTCTCTCTCTCTCTCTCTCACACACACACACACACACACACACACACAGAAATATTACTCAGCCAAAATAACAGTGAGATCTTGCCACTGTGACAACATGAATAGACCTAGAAAGGATTATGCCAAGTGAAATAGGTCAGATAGAGAAAGACATTCCCACGTGATCTCCCTTATATGTGGAATCTTTTTTTTTTTCACATTATTTATTTTTTATTTAGTGTGTGTTAAGAACATTTAAGTTCTCTCAGCAATTTTTTTTTTCTTTTTTTTTTTTT
>PITA01031064.1:0-15718 GCA_004023965.1 Spilogale gracilis
CTGCGGTCCCCCCCACTGCGGTCCCCCCACTGCGGGCCCCCCCACTACAGTCCACCCCTTCCGGGCGGGGTTGCCCACTGATGACTACATCTGGTTGGTCGTTGACGCTTTGGCGATCGCTCTTTGCGCATTGCTCCCGAGGTTGTAATCTGATGGATGAAGAGAGGGGAGTGCAGCGGGATCCACCTTGCCCCACACTCATTCATGGACCGCCTGACTGCCAGGCTACATTAGTGACTCTGAACTGTTTCATGCTGCCGGTAGGAGAGCGGCCCGGGAGAGGTCAGACCGCAGAAGGACGGGAGAACCTTCTATTTCTGGTTTTGGCTGCGCGGTCTTCCTGGCAGCGGTAGGAACAGCAAGAGGGGAGCAAAGCCGGGGCAGAGGCAAAGCTGCAGCGGGCTCTGGGAGGCCTGGCGAGGTCACACCTGTTCGGCATTTCCGGTCTTGGTGATGTCTTTGATGGTGCGGCGGCAGCGGCGGGGCAGGCTCACGGACTCCTGTACATTTTGGGTGCGGGACCGACAAGAATCTGGGGGAAGGGACTAGAGGGTACATTCTGTAAGGCCTAATGACAGCCCATCAAAATTGGTTTGTGGCGATTGGTCACAAAGGCAGCACCTCATGGGGGCAGATGTCTATGAGTCCTCGTGCCCTCCCCCACTTTTTTTTTTAATTTTAGTGAGGTGAAATTTACATAATATGCAATCAACCCTTTTATTTATTTTTTTTAAGATTTTATTTATTTGACAGAGAGAAACACAGCCAGAGAGGGAACACAAGCAGGGGGAGTGAGAGAAGGAGAAGCAGGCTTCCCGCTGAGCAGGGAGCCCGATGTGGGACTCGATCCCGGGTCTCCAGGATCATGACCTGAGCCAAAGGCAGTTGCTTAACCAGCTGAGCCACCCAGGCACCCCACAATCAACCCTTTTAAAGGGTATAGTTCTGGGCTCCTGGA
Organism: Spilogale gracilis; assembly: GCA_004023965.1. Classification (NCBI taxonomy): domain Eukaryota; kingdom Metazoa; phylum Chordata; class Mammalia; order Carnivora; family Mephitidae; genus Spilogale; species Spilogale gracilis. The sequence goes on from PITA01031064.1 coordinate 959, forward strand.
GGGCTCAGTCGTTAAGCGTCTGCCTTCAGCTCGGTCATGACTCAGGGTCCCAGGATCCAGCCCCACATCGGGCTCCCTGCTCCGCGGGAAGTCTGCTTCTCCCTCTCTCATGCCCCCTGCTTGTGTTCCCTCTCTGGCTGTGTTTCTCTCTGTCAAATAAATAAAATCTTAAAAAAAAAAAAAGAAATAAATACTCAAACTTATTGGTGAGTGTGGAATAACTCTTTATATTTTTATCATTTAAACTCTTTAAAATAAAGCCATAAAATAACAAAATATAAAGTGGTTTCAGAAATATTGGATGGATTTTAGAACTGTCAGGGCTTATGATAGGCCTTGGGACAGTGTGGCAAGAGCCTCAGGCATTATTTTCATGTGTAAGGCCACGTGACCTGATGCCATCCATGGCCACGCATGTCTCTGTGATTTTGCTGAAAGAAAGTTCTGTTTCTGTACACAGTGACCGATTATCAGCAAAAGAAATATCAGCTTTGCAAAAACAGGACTGACTTTTATATATTTCTACCAAATTTAATAATAGAAATAAAAATGATACAGGATTTCTGTGAGCATCTCAAGGTTGCATTTTTCTGATTTTTCTGAGGTTCTTTCAACCTACTAAATGCTGCTCAGATAGGGTGATTAAAAAAAGCAAAACCAGAAACTTGTATTTATTGAATACAGCAGGCGTGTTCTGTGATCGGCACTGCGATTCCTTTGTTCAGAAGGAGGGACCTGTTTCCTATCGAAGGTTCTTAGCAGAGTGCTCCTTCAATGAGCAGCGTGCTGCGTGATTGAAACCTCCCGTATCTGGAAGGCATGACGCCAGCCCTGGAGCAGAGCGCCCTGCAGGATTTCAGAGCAGAGCAGAGCACGCCAGTGAACAGATGATCAGTGGGCGTCCTTCATGGAGCCACAAAAGCTAAGCCTATCATGACGGAGCAGAGGGATTAAAGGGGTTGAGGAATACATACTCTCCTCCTCCATGCTTGAGGTCCACGCACATTAGAGACAGAGAGCCCAAACACTAATGTGGACCAGAAGCTGTGCTGGGCACATGGGACGTGGAGAGGTGGGATGGCTTGCCTCCCATGCCTGCCAGCCCGTCGTTGCCGGTGTGCAGGGGACCCCACAGTGGGCAGGAGCGCGCGCACGGTAGAGCCAGTGCCGTGATCCAGCAAGGCTAGGGGCTTGATTTCAGATGCCGGGACAGCTGACCCAGGTCTGGGATGCATCCTGCGAACGTGCTTAGCGGTAAGTAGGGCCATATAATTTCTGGGCATTTTTCTTGGAGCAAGGGGGAAGCCTGACTGTTATCTTAAGTAGGACAGGCCACAAGGCACCCATCACAGTGCTGCCTGAGTAATCAATATTTATAGAATGCAGACTGGAGGTGCCCATGGGCGTCCCTCCGGAGCTGGGTAGAGGTGCATGTGGACACGATTCTCCTCCACAGTGGGCTGTCAAGGAGCTCAGGAGGGGCCAACAGGAAGACATGGGGTTGGGAGTCAGTGGTGTAGAAATGGTGACCGAATCCACAAGCACACAAAATACAGACTTGTGCAGAGTGGGATGAAAGCGCTGAAGTCCCAAAGACACCAATATTCAAGTCTGAACAGAGGAGAGGAGCGCGGGAGTGGCCGGGAAGGTGGCGGGGAGCCAGGGAGTAACAGTGGCCAGAGCAAAGGCGTGAGCCCATACAGGACATGGCCAGGAGCATCCCGTGTTGCAGAGATCTCACATGGGAGGAGGTCCCATTTTCTCTGGGTGCCGGCCCCATCCCAACAGAGGTGCCACTTCGTGGTGGGGAGTCGAAGCCTATTCCGGCCTTCTGTTGGGAAGGGACCACAGGGGGGACATTTGCGTGAATGACTGTCTCTTTAGAACCTCGAAGTTCAGCTGCGAGGGAAAAAAGAGGAAGCTAAATCATAGAGTGAGTTGGCTTCTGGTGAGTGCTGGATAGAGGAGCATGGGGAGATGCTGAAAGGAGGAGGAGGACAGAGAATTTCCTAGAAGTCAGGTCCTGATGCGGCCCGGGGAGACTCCTCTGGATGGTCCCATTCTTCTCAGAACTCTGAGCTGTGTCAGGGAATCAGGTAAGTGGCTCCCCAGGCTGGCTGTCCCCACGTTGGCTACCTCCCACCGGTCTCTCCATCTACCCCACTAGACCAGGACTGAGCCCCACCGGACTCGCCGTCAAAGCCCCAGAATCAGAGAGGGACTCCTGTAACTGCACAGTGCAAAGCAGCCCAGAGAAGTTAAGTGATAGGGCTGAAGTCCCCCAGCTAGCTGGAGGTAAACAACAGGCTAGAATATATGTCTCCGGACCCTGGATCCAATGTCATTTGCATTACGTGATCTTGCGTGTGCCCCATGCAGTTCGGCTGCCCGGGGCGGAGACTTCTAGCAGAGTTCGACTGGTGATGCGCAGATAAATCTCCTTCTCAAGAACAGCACTGGGCTCTGTCCTTCTGCCCGGAGGCACCGTTCAGGGGTCAAGGAAGAGCCTCTCTCCCTCTCCCATCTGCATTTTTCTTTCCCCTGCTCCCCCTCCCCCATCCCCCAGCCCCTTGCCCCCTTTCAGAAAGGCCCTGCGGGCCGGGGAAATGCCCCGGCAAGGCTCAGTGGCAAGCCCGGCCTCCTGTGATCCGCGGCTGTGGTGCCCACACAGCTCACACTGGTACTGGACAGGCGGTCTGGGCGCTCTGGAGAACGGTGCTTTGTTGCCAAGAAAGATCCAGAGGATTGGCCAGTTGGAATAATTTCAGCAGGTTCTGGGGCATGGGAGCATCCTTAGTTATCAGGAACATGGGATGGTGTTCCGTCCCTTAGTTATGTGGTGATTAGGGCAGGTGGGTAGCGGTCTGGAGTGTGAAAGCCCCTAGAGGAGGGGGTCGGGGTGTAGGCTCCAGACTGGTTAGCTTGAATATGGAAGGCACAGTCTCTCTGGGAATTGACTAGCCCTGAGAAGGCCCCTCTCCCCAGGGTCAGCAAGACCTCAAGATGTCAAGTATCAAGTACGACAACTAAGGACCATTGGTATGACATGATGCTCCTATTGCTGGGGGAGCTCGGGGAAAGGTTGGGAGTGAGAGGAGGTCATGTTGCCCTGGTAGCTTTAGCCAGGGGACAGGAATCCGATGAAGTCTTGCTTCTAACTCGATCTTCATCCCAGCCGTCGCCCCCCACCCCCACGTACCCCTCCATTTCACCTCACATGCCACGAGTACACAAGTAAGAAAATGAGAGCTAGCATTTACTGAGGCAATGTCATGCTATTTCCCATTATTCCGGTTTGGTGGGAATTCCTCTTTGGTGTGAGGGAGCTAAAGGCTTCTGCGTTCTTCCCCATCATGGTAGAAGTGAATGCAGTCCAGTCTGACCTGAATCTGGGCTACTGAGAAGAAATAACAGTGCACTCGGCCTTTCTGACCCAAAGCTTTAGACACAAAGGATGTCTGGACTGGGCAGAGACTGTCTTAGTTACCACCTCTTGGAGGAGGAAATAGGGATTTTCATGTTGTTCCGTTCTTACAAGTAAGCATCCAGAATTCCCTGAGGTTCCCGCCCCCATAAGGAAACACACCTAGGATGAAGAAGACGCTTAATCATGACATCACACTTTTCTGTTCTCATCTTAGGCCCCAACACATTTATAAAAACATTGTCCTGTACAGGATGTTCGAGTATAATGATTGACAGTCGATGAAGCCAAGGTTCTGGGCACTGAGTTACATGTTGGATAGTCAGTACTGGGAAGAGGTGGGGAAGGTGTGTGTGGGGGGCAGAGATAGCGATGGCTGAACCTGAGCATGAGGCACAGGTGATGGCCTCAGCCCATCTTAGGGCAGTGATTGTACAAAGAAGTAACATAAAATCGGAGATCATGGCTGAGTCCATTTCATTCTTCCAAGATCAGGATGATGGGGAGGGGGAAGAGAAGGTTGGATAATGGGAGGAGAGCTCTACACCAAGAAACCTTTTGGAGTTCATGGTCCAAAAAGCAAGACTCAGCTGGACAAGACTGCGTCCTTGCCAGGGAAGCCTCAGATGTTCATTGTCAAGTTGATGAACTGGGAACAAAAAGAAAAAGTGAAGAGTTGGTTCCCCCTCTGCTCCCCTACCATCCCTGGTTTGTCTATATCCCACAGTTCTGTCGTCATCACCTTGCCTCTGAATATGGACTCGTCCTTCAACGTGAAATATTTCTTTAAAAAAATGAATTGCTAGCACTTCTAGTTTCCCAGAGATCCTGAGATCTTTCTGAGTTAGCTCAAGTCAAGTGCAGATGGTGAGAGAGAGAGAGCAATGTGCTTTCTCCCTTGCAAAGAAGAGGGCCATCCTGAGGCACCTCAAACAGGGCAATATGCACGAGGGGTCCCCTGACGGTGAGGGCAGACGGGCTCCATCAGGGAGAGGCCATAGGCTCAGCATCTGTGGCTTCTTATAGGTGAACCGGTGGAGAAGTTGCACACAGTTCCTTCTCTATCCTGAGGACATCCTGCAACCCCTGCCCCCCACTTTTTTATCCCAACATGGTCAGGGGAGAACACGATTATGTGGGGTGGTTTCTTCTCTCCTCTCTGCCTCACGTCCTGAACACGGTGACCTTTCTGGACAAGGTCGGGGTCAGGGAAGGCAGCTGGGTGAAGGAAGACGCACAAGCTCTTTAGGAAAAATACTTAGGCGGATGGGAGGGGCTCTTGAACTTTCCCATAAGCTGGACTCATTGGGAATTTTAAAAATATCACTGCTTGGGTCCCACCACAAGACACAAGAGACTTGGACTTAATTGATCTGGGTCATGGCCAGGCCATTGGGGTTTTAAAAATCTCCCAGGTGACCCTACAGTGCAGCCAGAGTTGAGGATGACAGGCTTGAAGAGAGAGAGAGGGAGAAGACTCAAAGACTTCCCCCATTGTCTTGGAGATGGACAACTCTGGGTGGGGGGGGCAGGGGTTCACATCAGATGACTTGGCTCCGTGGGGGGAGGGTGGGCAGCATAGAGAGCTCATTCTAGCCCCCACGCCCATGGACGCTCGCTTTGGAAGAGAAACCTTGACTCTGAGGCAATGGGAAGTGTCCTCCGTGCTTCTGGGAACCTTGAAGCCTTTCACTAGAGGATGCTGGGTACCGGACCTGCCCACTCTCCCCCTACACTCTGGATAGGAGCCAGCTGTCCTTTCTTTATGCTTAACAGTGGCCAAAGCTTGATGTAATTGAGAAAGCTGAGTCTCGGTGTCCCTCTTGTTTTCATAAGGGGCCAGTTTGAATGCACACATCTTCCTTTGGACCCCTCCGGTGTTTTATACTCTCTGTCCGAGGAGTTGTATTTATTGAGTGTGTTGTGTGTGCTGAAGTTGAGAGAGGATTCTAGAAAAGGAAAATGCCCAGTTTCTGTCCTCAGGGAGATTACCCAGGGATCTGAGATGCACACATGAGAACAGCGGTGATGAGCCAACACAAGAAATAGCCGAATTATGCGATATTTTTAGAAACCAAACTTTTGGTTTCTGTTCCAGTTGATTAACCATTTTATGCCTCAGTTTCCACTTCTGCCCAATGCAGATTCTGTTAGTCCTTAGCTCACAGGGCCATCGTAATGACTGCATTGGCTGTAACTGACGACGACCTAAAAATATCAGCAGTTGTTGGTTGTTGTTGCCTAAGTGTGACCTCCACAGGCATTCAGCAAACATACCGAGCCGTGGCTCTGCCCGGCCTGGGCGGGGTCATACCTCATTTATGTTGAGATGAATGAACTCCTTGTCCTTGTTCTTCGTACTGAGAGCCTGGAACACCCCTGATGGGAGAGACACGAGAAAAGCATCATTGTGGGGACAGTTCTTCAACAGTGACCTTGGGGCCCGCAGGGCAGCCTGTGGAGGAGCCGCTCCATCTGGTGGCAAGCGAGGACCTAGAATGGCAAGCCAGACTCAGGCCGACCGCACGGGGATTTCTGTCGCACCATGGAGGCTGTTGAGTCCCTGGAGGGCAGACCTCGTGGCCTTAGCATTGGGCGGCCCGTGTTGGCCAGCCCCTGGACCCCGAACATCTCCTCATATGCTAACTTTTTGGGGAGCTACAAATGCCTTGTAATCCATGGGCCTTCTCCCCTGGAGGAAAAGCAAGTGGACGTGAAGTTTTGCGTGAGTCTTAAAAGCCGTTCAAGCTCTACGAGGCCCTGATGAGAAGGTGAGCACGGTAGGCGCCCGTACATGAAGGGGGAGCAGCGGGAGGACAGGGGACTGGCCGAGCTGGACACCACAGCTAACGCACGGAAGAACCTGAAAGCTACTTTCCTCTCTGGGCCTCGGTCTCCCCATTTAGTCAAAGTGGCCAAGTCAGTCAAGTCTGGCTTCCCTAAGAGTCTCCCGTGAGCTTTAAAAATAGAACAAGGGCACCTGGGTGGCTCAGTCGGTTAAGCAACTGCCTTTGGCTCGGGTCATGATCCTGGGGTCCCCGGATCGAGTCCCGCATTGGGCTCCCTGCTCTGTGGGGAGTCTGCTTCTCTCTCTGACCTTCCCCCTCTCATTCTCTCTCTTTCAAATAAATAAATAAAATGTTTTAAAAAATAAAAATAGAACAAAAGGGGGGAGGGAACTGTCATAGAACAAAAGAGACAGAGCCCAACACCCTCGGCAGCGAGTGGATCCCTAGCCGAGCGAACAAAGGTGGAAAGATGACCTGGGGAAGGTCTTAGATGACGTTGAGGGCTCACTGAGAAGTGTGTCGGGGCCACAGACGGCAGGAGGGCCGTGCCAATAACGCACTTGCCCATTAGAGGTATTTACAGAGGGAAGGACTGAATTTCTGAGCTCTGTTCTCAGATAATTCAGAAAAAAGTATGTGTTAGAAGAACATATGAGAGATTAGCAGGATGATCGTTGTTGAGGCTGGGGTAAGGCACAGAACCATCTGGGGGGTTTTATAAATAGCGATGCTGTGTGCCACCTGCTGGAGTGCCGCCTCCTCTGCAGCCTGGTCCTCACAGAACACTCTGCCTTTGCGTCTCCTTCCTCCATTTTGCCCATTCCTTACCCTCCGGTTATCGAAATTGTTTTTTAAAGGTTTTATTTATTTATTTGATAGAGGGAAACACAGCCAGAGAGGGAACACAAGCAGGGGGAGTGAGAGAGGGAGAAGTAGGCTTCCCGCCAAGCAGGGAGCCCGATGTGGGACTCGATCCCAGGTCTCCGGGACCATGACCTGAGCCGAAGGCAGTCGCTTAACCAACTGAGCCACCCCGGTGCCCCTATTGAAAAATTTTAAAGCTGCTAGAGGGGTTGTAATGTGTGGCAAATTTTGGGAACACTGGCATGGGTCCCATGGGGACTGATTGGTGTCCCTTATACTTAAAGGTATGATTAAAAATTCTGAGAATAGGGGCCTCTGGGTGGCTCAGTTGGTTAGCGACTGCCTTCAGCTCAGGTCATGATCCCGGAGTCCCTGGATCGAGTCCCACATCTGACTCCCTGTTCAGCTGGAAGCCTGCTTCTCCCTCTCTCACTCCCCCTGCTGTGTTCCCTCTCTCGCTGTGTCTCTCTCTGTCAAATAAATAAATAAAATATTTTTTAAAAATTCTGAGAATAAAAAGTTTGAATAATCCTGGGGTGAAGCCCTAGCCTCGGTATTTTAAAAAGTTTTCCAGGTGATGGCTCTTAACTAGGGGATCCCGGAGTCGGAAGTTAAGCCCAAAGTATTCCTCGATTTTGTGAGAACAAGCTGAGAAGCCCCTACTGGGGAGGACAGGGCTGAGGGGATTTAGAAAGTACAGGGGCAGCTGAGGGAGGAGAAGTTACCAAATCTCATTCGTTTTAGGTCCGTCTTGACCACCATGTAATTCTAGTAAGTGACTACCTTTCGAGGGGGCCTTTCGAGAATGCACCTCTTGTGAGCTAGTGGTAACCACGCAGAGAAAGGCCAGCCTCCTGGTGTGGCGACGAGGCCCTTCAGCTCCTGCTTGCCTCCCTCGCGGCATCATGATGAGCCCCCACAAGCCCACCAACGCGCTGCCCCGGGGATCACAGCCCGGTGGGGACAGCTCTGAGGACCATCACATGGGTTCTAAGCGGCCCAGAAGAAGCAGAGGCGCCCTGGCCCGGGGGTCTCAGACCCCGCCTCGGTTTAGCAGGTGCCTTGAGGCCACCTAGCCAAGTGGGACAGGTCCGGCGCAAACCGGAAGTGCAGGACCCCTTGCTACAACAGGTGAGGGTTCCAGATGGTGACATCCGAAGTGTGAAGCTAAGCCTGGACGTCCTCAGGGACACACTGCTCTCCCCACGCCCAGCCACGGCAGCTGGCCATCCCTGATGCGTTTCCCTCCGGTCTGCGGGGTGACTGCACGGTCCAAGGGACCCCTGCACGTCATCTCTCTCTCTCTCCTTGGGGTAACACGTCTTGTTGAGGAAAAGCAGGTCAGCATCTGGAGCTTACGAAACACAGAAGTAGGGTGCAGGGAGGGGCCAGAGCGGACAGGAGAGGGAGAGGGACACAGACAGACTCCTCTGATTCTGTGCATGGGCCTGACCCTGGAAGGGACCGTCTGTCAGATCGGAGGCTGGAGCCCCGCCACCCCGTCCTCCCGCAGGGACGCTGAGAGTGCTCCCGTGTAGAATGGCCCTTGGCAAGCGCAGTGGCCCCAGCCCAGAGGCCTTGGGTGAGACGCTTCGGAAGGGCCGCCGGCCGAGAAGACTCCCGCACATCGGCCCTCAGCTGACAAGCACACGGCACCGAGATCACAGGACAGGGCCCGTCGGAGCCAGGATTTGGGGCTGGCTGGCTGCCACCTGCTCCTGGGAGGGAACTGAGGGGACGGGGACCCCCTCCCTCGCCCCCCGGGGCCCACCACTCACGGCTCGCGTTCTCCAGCCGGACCAGGCAGTTGAGGAAGTCGTCGAAGCCGAGCTGCAGCCCCTCGTCCGCATACCGCAGGACGATCAGCTGCAGGAGGTGATGGCTCAGCTGGAAGCCTGGGGGCAGGGGAGGAGACACAGCCTGTCCTGGCACCTTCGGGGCACACCCCATCAGCAGGTGGGCTCCCTGTCCTCAGCCAGGGTGCGGCAGGACCGCGTCGGTCTGTCACGGGGCACACGGTAGAGCCCGTGCTCTCGGTTTTCACAGTCACTTACTCTTGTATCTTGCCGACTTTTCAGGAAGCCTCACTTGGGGGAACTTAACACCAGACCGTGTCTGAACCCCACTCACCTCCCCCTCCCCCACCTCTATTTCTGGTTAACGCAAAGGTGCTGTGGGCGCTGGAAATGGTGTTTCTAGAAGGGAAGCTGTGGCTCCCGCGAGTGACGCCCTGGGCAGGGTCCGTTTGGACACCCAGGCTGAGCTGGCCTGGCTGCCTCGTTCACTACTCTGGGATTCGTGTCCTTACTGGTGAATGAGGCCTTGGGAGAGGGAAAGTCACTTTAGATCATGCTTCAGTGTCTAACCTGCATCCTAGGGATTCCCCTTGGAACTTCGGTCTACATGCTCGCTCTCCAGAGAAGGTCCAGCATACTGCTTAGACGTCTACCCGGGGCTTCCCTGCTCCTCAGTCCCAACCCCAGGCAGAGGGGGAGGCCAGTCAGACACCAAGAGAGGTTTCTAGAGTCAGCCAGGAGTGTCAGTTGCTGGCCATGCCCCAGGTCCTGGCATCAGCTCTGCGTGGGGCTGGAGCACAGGAGAGCAGGCTCGCCCTCCTGCCCCCCAGGTCGGTCTCGGAAAGACTGGGTCACATCTCTCCCCTGGAAACAGGGTCACCAGCCCCTAAGAAATCAGGCCCTCCTCATGTGTGGTATTTTCTGGGTCCCGTCCTCTGGGTGCAGAGCTGGTACCATCTGTGACTGAGCCACCCGATCTGGAGTCCGTCTGCTGGGGACAAAGCCAGGGACAGGGCTGCCCGTGGCAGAGAAGCCCCGGGGGCTCCTCCCTGTCCCTGAATCCTGGGATCGGGCTCGCCCTGCCTCGTCCATGAGCATCACTGATCATCACCATCCGGAAGCAGCACGGGTCCCATGTACCTGTGCTCGGCCAGAAGACTGGGCCAGAGGTCAGAGAAGGGGCTCAGGCTAAGTGCACCCTTAGTGGATCCATTTTAAAGATTCCTGCCAATATCACGAAGCAGCTCAAAACACATGCCCCGGGGTGAGTGAGCAAGTCCTGAGCCTGAGGCCTGGCTCTGGCATTCACAGGCCCGTGCCTTCAAGAAGCATGAACTCGGGTCAAAGACCGGTCAGCGCCCCGGGAACGAGAAGCAAGGGGCCGGGCCCAGCCAGTCCCTGACCACAGGCAGCCCACGCTTGACCTTCCAGGCTTTGCTTTACCTGCGGCTTTCAGGGCCGTGCGCAGCTCGTAGGAGGACATGGTGCCCGACTTGTCGGCGTCAAACTGGAGGAAAATGTTCTATGGAGAGGACAGAGGCGTTGAGGACCAGAGGGAGGGCGCCACGGCCTGCACATGAGGGGAGGTTCGTCCATCTTTTGCTTTCATTTTCATTCTAGGGGCAAGCCCTGGGGTCCTTCTGGCGGCATGAGGAGGGAACTGGGGAATTCCATCACGATTCCTTCCCTTTGGCCTTCTCCCCGGGCCCCCGAAACCCCTCCCGCTCCAGGCTGGTGCAGTCCCCAGAGCTCATGCCCGGCGGGGTCACCTACTGTCCACTTCTTCAGCTTGTCCCAGAATGCTGTGAACTCCCCAAAGTCTAGCTTCCCATTGCCACTGGTCTGTGCCAAGGGCATTAAGGAAGGAAGACAAGCAGGGTTTGGACCCAAGATGCATCACGGGACTTCAGGGATGGAGGGGCAACCGGTGGGCCTGGGGGCCCGTGACACAGAATCAGAGACCCTAGAGAGGTGGCTTAATGATCAAACCACGCATGTCTGAAGAGGGAAAATGGCAGGCGCGAGAAGGGGGTGGCATCAGCAGTTTCGAGAAAGCACAATAGAAACATCCCCTTAGCTGGGCAACCAGAAGCTCAAGTCCCTTCAAAACATTCCCCTCCCCACTGGACAATCTGTGTCTCTTGATTCTGTTTCAGTTCCAGGAGCTGCCCCGTCTTTGGGTGTTCTCGGAGAAGACCGTCCAACCGGTTCAGGGAGCCCCATTCTAGGAGGGTGTGCATGGCAGGAAAACACAGCCCACGGATTTGGAAGGATACATCCATTAGAGAAATGATGTTTTTACAGGAAGTCAGGCTTAGCTTCTTGAACTGGAGGTCCTTTTCTGAAATCACACATGAAAGCAGAATCACATAAAAAAACGGGAAGATCTTTCCATTCATTTATCCTAGTTTTAAGAATCCCAAGCAAAGAATAAAAAATTAAGACCTTTATCATTTGGTTATGGATAATGGCAAAAATTTAGAGATGACATAGATGACCAATGAAAGGGTAGGAACATAAAAAGGCAATGTGCATAGGATGGACTGTTACATGGTTCTTAAGAACCATGTTTTGGAAGCACCTTTAATGACCTGAAGAAATGTTCATTAAACAGTCAGTTTAAAAGGGAGGATTGAAGTTACCAAAGAATTTTGAACACTTATTCTGCTCGTAAAAGAGCGGTTTTGGAAAATAGTCGGACAGCTCCTTAACACGGGAAGGACCGAGTTAGCACGTCGTGCAGCAACTGTCCGAGCTATATGCCAAAGAGGAATGTCCACACAATGGCTCGTTCACCAATGTCACAGCAGTGCTACTCATGGTAGCCGGAGTGGCAGCAACCTGCACGGCCACCCGTGAGGAATGGGAAAACAAAGCCCGGTATGTTCCTACAATGAAATATTACCCAGCCGTAGAAAAGCTTGAAGAAGTCCTAGCAAATAGTACAACGAGGATAAATCTTGACAACGTTATGCTAAGTGAACAATACCAGTGGAAAATGACCACCTATTACGTGGTTCTGTTTATTTTTATTATTTTTTAACTTTTAAAAAAATATTTATGTGTTTGAGAGTGAGGGCAAGAGAGAGAGTGAGAGAGAGCACAAGTGGAGAGGAGAGGGAGAAACAGGCTTCCCGCTGAGCAGGGAGCCCACTTGAGACTCCATCCCTCCTGGGACTCACCTGAGCCAAAGGCAGACACTTAAGGAATGACCCACCCAGGCACCCCACGTGATTCTTTTTATATGAAAAGTCCAGAATAGGCAAGTCTATAGAGATAGGAAGTACATCAGTGGTTTCAGGGGTTGGGGGAGGAGGGGAGTGATGGAATGCTCTAACATTGGTGGTGGTGACGGTGGCACAATGTTCTCAGTACACTCAACAGCACGGGGGGTGGATCGTTCGGCATGAAAACGCTATCCCGACGCTGTTACATCGATCAATGAAGCTGTGTCTACAATTTAATGACAATTCCGTGTGTGTGGATGCATACACACACTGAGAGACACGCACCGATGACACACGACACACACATTAGTGAAATCACACACGCGTATCTTAACAGGGGTTATGTATAGGTCATTAGGCTATTGGAGGCTTTTTTCTTTGCCTTTAGGCTTTTTTGCATGTTTATGGGATTTTTCTGCCATAACTGGTACCATGTCTGTGATCAGGAAATAAGCAAGTGTACCTAACGTCTGCCCGCGGGGAGGAGGGCGAGCAGGAGGAGAGCAGGGTAGCATGACATCACAGGTCACATGTCACAGGTTCCCTGCAGAGGCTGGGCCTGATGGGTGGGGAGATGAATACTTACTCTTCTGAAGCACAGTATTTAAAACGTATTCCAGTTCCTCTGCAGTCACCTCCGCGTCCTATGGAAGGAGAGACAGCTGATTTCCATTGGCCGCTGGCGCCTTCTTTGCTACTTACTTCTAGCTCTTTCCTGCAGCATTCCCCTGCTACGCTCCAAATCTGAGTCTCCATTTCTGGCAAATTCTGTCCCTCCTCAGCTGTGAGGAGGACCTCACCCGGGCCTGTCTTCAGCTAGCACCCAAAGCTGGATGTTTGTGGTTCCTGCCCCCACCCCTGCCCCGCCCGGGGCTGCCCTGGGAAGGGCAGATGGCTGCCTTGTGATGCGGCTTCCACAAAACCACACAAATCCTCACTTTCCTCCACCCACCCTGCTGTGCCCAAGTCTCCCTGCCCTCCTGTTCCCTCCCTTCCTCCCTTTCTTCCTTCCTTCCTTCCTTCCTTCCTTCCTTCCTTCCTTCCTTCCTTCCTTCCTTCCTGTTTCTTACACTGCCTGAGATCCTGCCTTCAGGGCTCCCCACCCCCAGGCACACCTCTGGTATGATACAGGAGCCCCAGCAGGGGAAGGAACGTAGTCATTAGCCCCCGCCAGGAAGTGGTCAAACAGGCTAATTTTATTTATGGCTACGAGAGAGCCCAGCTGGGGCAGTTTTCAGGAGAATGGAGCCTGGGGCCAAAGACACCCAGGGCCCCCAAGAAACAAGCTGAAAACAGAGGGGGCAAGAATGGGGTAGGAGTCAGAGAGCAGGACATGAGGGACAGACCCTCTCCTTCCCCGGGGGCTGGTCCTGGGCCACGGATGTCTCTGGACAAAATCCACGCTTGCAATTTTGTGGTGACATCGCGAACCATCCCAGCTTCCAGCAGAGCAGAGAGAACATTCTAAACAGCGGTTTGTGGGCAGAGTGCAGTAAGTCACCTCTTCAAAGCTTCCTCTAGCCTTCCACAGAGAGACTCTGGGCCGGGCTGAGCTCCTTTGGAGGCCACTGTCCCACCAAGGGCGGCAGCCCAGCGTGAGGGGCGTGGTGGGAGGGAGGCGGGCTTTAGATCCTCCCAGATGACCAGACCTGGCCTCACGTGGGCTCAACTCTACCAGGCCTGTGGGAGGTGCTGCCGACAGGCACCTTAGTGCATCCCTGGGCTGGGGAGGAGACCAGCGCCTGTCCCCTAGCACTGCAGGGGGTCAGGGCCAAGTGCGGGGGTCCAGGCCAAGTGCAGCCCTACCTCGCCGGCAACTTGATCAAACAGGGCCCGGAACTGCCGCTGCTCCCCCGTGTCCTGACCAGCTGGCGTCGGCTGCGGCTTCGGAGGCTAAAAAGCAACCACAGGAACTTGCATTGGAGCCGCAGAAAAGACACTTGGTGCTTCCTAGCTTGCTATCCCAAAGAAACAGTGAGAAAGAGAGGCTCGCACTGCAGGCCTTGTGGTCCTGTGGGAGAGGCTGGGACCTCGCTGCCCTGAGGAGGGCCCAGAAGTGACTGCTGCCTGGAGCATTAGGAATGACCCTCGGATTCCTCGTGAAGGCTCTTTAGAGGAGAATCTGGAAGGACCAATCGGGGACTTTTGCAGATAAGAGCACCAAGGGAGGCTGGGGTCCTGACAGAGCCGGGGTCCTAGCCAGGGTGGTCGTGGACCCCTCACCTCTCTCCATGGAATGACTTGCCGAACCATCTGTCTTGACAGGGGGTGTGATCTTGGAGGGCAGGACTGTCTCTAAGGGGCAGCCCTGAGCCCCGTGCATGGAAAGAGCTCAGCGGATGCTTTGGGTGTGGTAGTTTTGTCTTGTGCAGATCAGGGCTGGTTCCGGAAGCATCAGGCTGTCCCAGTTCTCAGCACCTCTTCAAAGTCTTACAGCCCTTGGACACGTAAGCTGCCCACGAGGCCCCTACCAACACCCGTCTCGTAGGGAGGAAGTCACATGTTCCTCCAAGGCCATGGCAAGAGAATCGACTCGTCACTGTCATTTTTCTTCTTGATAATTTTTCTTAAACCGAATGTATTTTAGAGACATCCCATGCCCTTAGGAAGCAGCAGCCTCCTCTCAGGGAACACAGTGAGTTGGCAGCCCAGAGAAACAT
>PITA01031065.1:0-15727 GCA_004023965.1 Spilogale gracilis
TCTGGTATTGGTTGAGCCCTGATTTGTGACCTAGTATGTGGTCTATTCTGGAGAAAGTTCCATGTGCACTCAAGAAGAATGAGTATTCTGCTGTTTTAGGGTGGAATGTTCTGAATATATCTATGAGATCCCTCTAGCTTGTTGCATGTTTTTTATAATGAAAATTGCTTAGATTTTGTCAAATGTTTTTCCTTCATCAATTCAGATGATTATAGTTTTTCTTTCATGCTACCAATGTGGTACACATTGAATTTTGAATGTTGAACCACTCTTGCTCTTTTTCCTGGGATAAACCCCACCTGGTCACGGTGTATAAGCCTTGTAATATGCTTCTGGATATGGTTCAATGTTATTTTGTGTAGGATTTTGTATTTATGTTCACAAAGGGTATTGCTCTATTGTTTTCTTGTGGTGTCTTTATCTGGTTTTTGCTATTAGGATAATGCTGACCTCATAGAATGAGTTAGGAATGTTCCCTCTTCTATTTTGGGGAAGAGTTTGAGAAAAATTTGGTGTTAATTCCTACATAAATGTTTGGTAGTATTCACTATTGAAAATGTCTAATCTTGGGCATTTTGTTGTTGTTGTTAGGAAGTTTTGATTATTGATTCACTCTTTACTTGGTACAGGCCTGTTTATATATTTTTTTCTTCTTGAGTCAATTTAAGTAGTGTTTCTGTTTCCAGGAATTTGTTTCATCTACATATCAAATTGTTGGCCTACGATTTTTCATAGTATTATATTATAATCCTTCTTATTTAAGTTTGGTCATAATATCTCTACTTTTATTTCTTTTTTAAAAAGATTTTAGTTATTTATTTGAGAGAGAGAGAGCACACAGAGGGAGAGGGAGAATCAGACATTCCACTAAACAGGGAGCTCGATGCAGGTTTTGATCCCAGGACTTTAGGATCATGACCTGAGCCGAAGGCAGACACCCAACAAACTGAGCCACCCAGGAGATCTTCTAACTTTATTTCTGATTGTAGTAATTTACGTCTTCTTTTTCTTGGTCACTGTAGCTAAGGATTTGTCAATAGTATTGATCTTTTAAAATAAACAACTTTTAGTTCTGTTGAGTTTCCCTATTGTTTCCTATTCTTCCTCTCTCTCTCTCTTTTTTAAGATTTTATTTATTTGACAGAGAGAAACACAGCAAGAGAGGAAACACAAGCAGTGGGAGTGAGAGAGGGAGAAGCAGGCTTCCCACCAAGCAGGGAGCCCGATGCGGGGCTCGATCTGGGTCTCTGGGATCAATAACTGAGCAGAAGGCAGTTGCTTAACCAACTGAGCCACCCAGTCGCCCCCCTCTGTCTTTAATGTCTCGCTCTAATCTTTCTTGTTTTCTCCCTTCTATTGGCTTTGGATTTCATTTGCTTCCCCCCCATGCCCCAGTTTCTTAAAGTGGTAAGTTAGGTAATTCATTTGAGATTTTTCTTTTTATTAGTGTAGCTGTTGATAGCTCTACATTTCTCTCTGGACACTGCTTTCAGTGTATTCTATACGTTTTGGTATGTTGTATTATTTTCATTTGTTTAATTTCCATGTATTTGTGAATTTTTTAGTTTTCCTTTTGTTATTGATTCCTAAATTCATGCCATTGTGGTTGGAGAAAGTATTTTGTATCATTTCATTCTTCTTCTGTTTATTGAGACTTATTTTATGACCTCAAAGATGGTGTATTATAGAGGATATTTTATGTGTACTTGAGAAGAATATGTATTCTGCTGTTTTGGTTGAAGTATTTGTTGTTTTTCTCCTAGGTCTCATTGGTCAAGTCCTCTATTTTCTTATTGCTCTTCTGTCTGAATTTTTCATCCATTATTGATGTTGGAGTAATGAATCTCTAACTATTTTTGTAAAACTCTCTATTTCTCCCTTCAATTTTGTCAATTTTGGTCTCATATATTTTGGGGATTTTTTAGGTACATATATTTTAATCATTATATAATCTCCAGAAATTTTCCTTTTCATCAACATTAAATGTCCTTCTTTATCTCTTATAACAATTTTGACTTAAATGGTTTTTGTTTTGTTTTTGTTTGTTTATGGGATGCTGAAAAAAACAGTTTTTTAAAAAACTTACTGCTTAAAACACTTATTAGGAAAAGAAGAAATATCTCAAATCAATAATCTAAACTCCCACCTTAAGAAACTAGAAAAAGAAGAGTAAATTAAACTCAAAGTCAGAAAAAAGGATGAAAGAAAAGATTATAGTGGGAAAAACCTGAATAAGAAACAGAAAAAAAATAGAGAAAATTAAATACAGACTCTTAAATACAGAGAACAGATGGATGGTTGCAGTGAGGAGGCAGTGGTGGGTAATGGGTGAACTAAATAAAGGGAATTAACAGTACACTTATAGGACACCTGGGTGACTCAGTCGTTAGATGTCTGCCTTTGGCTCAAGTCATGATCCCAGAGTCCTGGGATTGAGCCCCACATCAGTCTCCCTGCCCAGTGGGAAGCTTGCTTCTCCCTTTCCCACTACTCCTGCTAGTGTTCCCACTCTTGCTGACGCTCTCACTCTGTCAAATAAATAAATAAAATCTTTAAAAAAAAAGAGTACACTTATATAATTAGCACTGAGTAATGCATAGAAATGTTGAGTCATTATTTTGCATACCTGAAATAAATATAACACTGTATGTTAATTATACTTCAATAAAATATTGGCAAGAAAAAATAAAGGGCCAAATAAAAAAGAAACAAAAATGAAAACAAAAACAAAACAACACAAAACCCCCAAACCAAAGGTGAATCCAGAAGAAATATAAAATCTAAATCTACCTGTAAGAAATAAATACTTATAGCAATTAAAAATCTTCCCAAAGTAGTGAATGTGGTTACTAAAGGATAGAAATCAGAGGGCCTTGTGGTGATGGTAGAGTCCTGAATCTTCATTGTGCTGATGGTTATATGAACCTACACATGTGCTAAAATTGCACAGTGCTACACTTACATGTACAAGTACACACACATAAATGAGTGCATGTAAAATGGCAAAATCTGAATGGGTTCAGTGCATTGTACCAATGTCAATCTCCTGGCTTTAATATTGTACTATACTTATTCAAGTATGACCACTTGGAGAAACTGGTACACAGGACCCCCTGTACACTTTTTTTAAACAACTTCTTTTGAATGTATAATTATTTGAAAACAAAATGTTTTTTAAAAGTTCCCATAATAAAAAGGTCCAAGCCCAGATGGATATACTTGTGAATTATTTCGATAAATTTAAATAAGAAATAATACTAAGTCTTCACAGATTTATCCAGAAAATAGTGAGAAGAGAACACTTCCCAACTCATTCTATGAAGCCATGACTATCTTGATTCCAAATTTAGACATTAAAAGAAATGACTATAGACCAATATCCTTCATGAATGTAGACACAAGAAAACCTCAACAAAATATAAGCAAACATAGTCTGACCAAATAAACTTGATTATATGACATGGCTAAGTAGGATTTATCTCAGGAAGGCAAGGTTGGCTTAATATCTGAAATTCAGTGAATATAATCCATAATAATAATAAGGAACAATATCATAAGATTATCTCAATAAATGCATAAAAATGTTTTACAAAATCTACCATCCATTCATAATAAAATTCTTTTTATTAACTGGAAATAGTAGGGAATTTCTTCAACATGATAAAGGCATTTGCAAAGTACAGCTCACAACAACAAACTTGGTGGTCTTAGTGGTGAAAGGTTAAACACTTCCCCCTAAAGGCAGAAACAAAAGAAGAAAATTTACCCTCACTAGTTCTATTCAACAGCACACTGAACATTTTATCCAGTGAAAAAAGAATATTCACATTAGAATATAAGTAAAACTATCTTTATTCAAAACAAATTTCTATAAATAGCAAATTCTAGGACACACACAAACATTCATATATGCTTCTACAACAAAAATTGGGGTTCAAGAAGTTTTCAGGATAGATGAATATACAAAAATGAGTTGCATTCCTATAAAGAAGCAATGAATATCTAAAAATGAAATTAAGAATAACAGTTTTACATTAGTAGCAGAAAGAATAAATTAGTTAGGGATAAATTTAACAAAAGATATGTAAGATTTGTACATTGAAGACTACAAAACTTTTGTGCCAAAAGCTAAAGAAGAACCAAATAAATGGAAAGACATCACATGTTCATGGTTTAGAGACAATAGTTTTAAGATGGCAATATTCCCAAATTGATCTGTTGATTCATGCAATCCCTAACAAATCCCAGCTAGCCTTTTTTCCCCCAGAAATAGACAAGCTCATTCTTAAATTCATATGGTCATGCAGATAACTAAGGATAGCCAAAACAACCTTAGAGAAAGTTGGAGGACATATAGTTCCTTATTTTATTAATTTAATTTAATTATTTCATCATGATAAATGTCTCTTTAATCCCCATACCCTGTCTCCCTTATCCCCTCACCCACTTCCCCCTGGTAACCATCAGTTTGTTCTCTGTAGTTAAGACTATTTCTTGGTTGTCTCTCTCTTGTATTTCCTTCGCTCATTTGTTTTGTTTCTTAAATTTCACATGTGAGTGAGATCATATGGTATTTGTCTTTCTCCCATTGACTTATTTCTCTCTCCTAGCTCTACTCATTTTGTTACAAATGGCAGAATTTCACTCTTTTTATGGCCGAATAATATTCCATTGTGTATATATACTACATCTTTTTTATCCATTCATCTATGGACACTTGGGATGCTTCCATAGTTTGGTTATTGTAAATAATGCTGCTATAAATATAGGTGTGCCTGTATCTCTTTGAATTAGTGTTTTTGTACTTTTTTGAATAAATACCCAATAGAGTGATTCCTGGATCATAGGCTAGTTCTAGTTTTATCTTTGAGGACCTTCCATACTGTTTCCACAATAGCTATGCCAGTTTACATTCCCACCAACGGTGCAAGAGGGTTCCTTTTTCTCCACATCCTTGCCAACACTTGTTGTTTCTTGTATGTTTGACTTTAACCATTGTGACAGGTGTGAGACGATAGCTCATTGTAGTTTTGATTTGCATTTCCCTAATAATGAGTGATGTTGAGCATCTTTTCACATGTCTGTTGGTCAATAAGATGTCTTCTTTGAGAAATATCTGTTTATGTCATCTGCCCATTTTAATTGGATAATTTATTTTTTGGGTGTTGAGTTATATCAATTCTTTTGGCTTTGGATACTAACCCCTTATTGGATGTATCATTTGCAAATATCTTCTCCCATTCAGTAGGTTGCCTTTTAGCTTTGTTGATGGTTTACTTTGCTGTGCAGAAGTTTTTATTTTGATATAATCCCAGTAGTTTATTTTTGGTTTTATTTCTTTTGCTTCAGTAGACATATTTATTAAAATGTTGCTATGGTTCATGTTAGAGAACTTACTGCCTGTGTTCTTGTCAAGGATTTTTATGATCTCAAGTCTCACATTTAGGCCTTTAATCCATTTTGAGTTTATTTTTGTATATGATATAAGAAAGTACTCCAGTTTCATTCTTTTGCTTGTTGATATCCAGTTTTCTCAACACCATTTGTTAAAGAGACTATCTTTTTCCCACTGAATATTCTTTCCTCTTTTCTCAAAGATAAATTGTCCATATAATTGTGGGTTCATTTCTGGGTTTTCTGTTCTGTTCTATTGATCAATGTGCCTATTTTTGTGCCTCCACCTGTGGGGATTCACAGTGCCTGGAAAGACAAAACCTAATTTGTATATGCCTCCGTAAATGAGGCTAATTGGAAGGCAAAAGAAGAGGGCCAGAACACTGGGCACCTGTAGGGGTCAGCACTTCATGAACTCCTTGCCTTGCACATGGTGTATTAATTAAACTCATAATAAAAGCAGAGACAGAGCTTGGGTTGAGGCCTTTTAACATTAGAGCATTTGGCCTTCAAGCATCTCCTTTCTCCCACTAAGGCATTGGGAGTAATCTTTTCACTCACCATCTTAGGGTTTGCTGGCCAAACCTGACAACTTGCATACTATTTTAATTAACTGCTTTGTAATATAACTTGAAATCGGGAATTGTGATACTTTCAGTTTTGTTTTTCTTTTCAAGATTGCTTGGCTATTTGTGGTCTTTTATTCTCCCCAATTTTAAAACTACAAAGATACAGTAATCAAGATAGTTTGATAGCAATATAAGAAAAGATACACAGGCTTGTGGAACAGAATTGAGAAGCCCAGAAATAAACACTTACATTTATGTTTAATCGATTTTGAACAAAGGTGCCAACACAATTCAGTGGGGTAAAGGATAGCTTTTTCAATAAATGATGCTATTACACTTGGATAGCCACAGGCAAAAAGATGAATTTGGCCAATTACCTCACATAATATACAAAAATTAATTCAAAATGGATATATAACTACATCTAAGAACTAGAACTACAAATGTCCTAGATAAGAAAACAAAAGCACAAGAGGAAACTGTTGTGTAGGAAAAATCTTCACTCTTTCTCCTGTATGTTTCTCCATTACTCTCACATAAGTACACAGTCACAGTTCTGACTCCTGATGTGTGTGGGTTTTCCCAACACAAAGCAATTCTGTGATCTCATCTGGGGTTCCTATAATTTGATTCCACTCTGATGCTTCCTACTTGGAGATAGAGTCAGATCCCACAGGTTAAGGGCTCAGTCCCCTGAGACCACCCCCACTGTAGATGCTAATTGCAAGTAGTAAGTCCTCAGGTTACCCACAACTCTTGTCCAACTTGATTTTAAATAACAAGTTCTCATCACCTCTGTCCTCTTTGATTTGATTATTTGCTAGAACAGCTCACAGAACTCAGTGAAATACTAATGTTTACTGATTTATTATATAACAAAGGCTATGCTAAAGGATATGGAGGAACTGCCAGATAAAGTGATACACTGGGGTAAATTAGAGAGGGAGGTGAAGCATGAGAGACTTTGGACTCTGAGAAACGAACTGAGGGTTTTGGAAGGGAGGAGGGTAGGGAAATGGGAGAGCCTGGTGGTGGATATTGAGGGCACAACTGTATGGAGCACTGTGTGTGGGGCATAAATAATGAATCTTGAAACACTGAAAAAATAAAATAAATTATTATTTTAAAAAGTGATACACGGGGCAAGGTCTAGAAGGGTCCTGAGAGCAGAGGCTTCTGTCTTCCTATAGTTGGATCATATCACTTTCCTGGTACGTGGATGTGCTGCTCACTGACCTCAAAGCTCTCCAAACCCCCACTATAGTCATTTTATGCAGTTTTCCTTATGTAGGCATGAGAAATTATTAACTCCATTTCCAGCTCCTCTCTCGTCTCTGGAGAAATATGAACTTTTTTTTTTTTATTGTTACTAAAAATTTTTTTCCAGTGTTTCAAGATTCATTCCCCATTCCCCACACCCAGTGCTCCACCCTTTAGGTGTCCCCAGTACCCACCACCAGGCCCTCCCATCCCTCCACCCCCCTGCCTCCAAGTCCCTCAGTTTGTTTCTGTGTTCAAAGTCTCTGTTGTTTCGTTTCCCTCCCTAGATTACCCTAGAACTTTAAAAGTTCTCTTGGTGAAGTCTCAGATGGGTATGAGGAACATGTTATTGGAAACTGGAAGAATACCAATCCTTGCAATAAAGAAACAAAGAGCTTGGCCAAATTGTGTTCCCATGTGTTGTGAAAAGTAGAATTGTAAGGGATGAACTTGGATATGTAGCTGAAGGTATTTCTTAGAAAAATATTGAAGGCCTGCCTTGCATTCTCCTGATTGCTTATAGTAAAATGTGAGAGAAATAACTGGAAAAGGAATTACCAAGCAAAAAGGAACCAAAGTGAAGATTTGAAAATTTTTCAGTTACTCCATATTTGCAAAAAATGAGGTGTGCTCAAGAAAGAACACCATAGGTGTGTAGCTGGACAACCTCTGCTAAAGATGTCATGGGTGTGCAACACGTGGTTCCAAGTAACCATCTCAGCAGAAACACTGTGGCTTGGACTGAGAAGGAGCAGAGGGGGCATGAAATGAAGAAAGCTTGTCAAAGATCTCTGAAATTTCAGAGGCAGGGTATGGGATGACATAGCAGTCTGGATGTGAATACACGTCATCTTTTAGTAATAGGGAAAAAGGACCCCAAAGGCGGCTGCCACTGCAACCATGGGTTTAAAGGAGACATGCTCAGCCAGCAAGATGGTCTCCTTCTTGGTTCCAGAGGGTTTGGGGCTGCAGCTCAGGGCTGTGAGGAAGCAGGGCCACTACCTTGGATGGTCTGGAGGACAGAACATTTGAGCCAAGGAGGATTATTCTCTAGCCTTGATATCTAATGGAATTTTCCACAAAAGCATCTGAAGATTAACTGCATGTATTCATGTTTACGAATGTGTTCTGTAGAAGTTTTGCAGGCTAAAGAATCAAAGGTGCTAGTGCTGATGTTGATGTAATAAATCTAAATCTTTGAATCACTTAAAAACCGAATGGAATTTGCTCTGCTAAATCTTGGGCTTGGTTAGGACCCATCACCCTTCTTCTTGACCATTTCTTATTTTTGGAATGAAGATGCCTCTCCTATGTCTGTCTCACCATTTATTTTGTAAGCAGATAAATTGGTTTCACCACTGTATGGAATTTTGCCTCAGGATGAACCATCCCTCTAATCTCACCCATACCTGACTTTGATGTTATTTAGATGGTATTTGGACTTCAAGTTGATGCTGGAGGAGGTTGAGACTTTTGTGGCTGTTGAGATAAGGCAAATGAATGCGTTTTGCATGTGTGAACCTGAATTTTGAAAGAACCAGAGGACAGAGTGCTATGGGTTAAACTGTGTCCTTTCACAATTCACAAGATGATGTTCTAACCCTGAGTACCTGAGAATGTGAATGTATGTGGAGATAGAGTTTTTAAAGAGGTAATTAGGTTAAATGAGGTCACTGAGGAGTGGGTCCTAATCCAGGATGACTTCTTTTTTTTAAGGGTTTTTATTTTATTTATTTAAAAAATTTATTTATTTGACAGAGAAAGACACAGCGAGAGAGGGAACACAAGCAGGAGGAATGGGAGAGGGAGAAACAGGCTTCCCACTGAGCAGGGAGCCCAACATGGGGCTTGATCCCAAGACCCTGGGTTGATTTGAGCTGATGGCAGACACCTAATGACTGAGCCACCTAGGCACCCCTATTTATTTTATTTTAGAGAGAGTGCCAGTCAGAGGAGGAGCAGAGGCAGAGGGAAAGAGGGGGAAAGAATCTCAAGCCGACTGCATGTGGAACATAGAGCCAGATGTGGGGCTCAGCCTCATAACCCTGAGATCAAGTCTTAAGCTGAAACCAAGTCCCATGCTCAATGACTAAGTCACCCAGGCATCCCCCATATGACTTGTTCTTATAAAAGGAGGAGGCTAGGAAACACACAAAAAAAGACCATGTGAGGACACAGTGGGGAGACAGTCAAGGAGAGAGGCTTCAGAAGAAATCCACTGTACTGACACTTTGATCTCAGAATTTTGAGCAAATAAACTTCCACTCAAGCCAAAAAGCAGTAATGAAGTATTAATTCATGGTAATACATAGATGAACCTCTACTATATAGATGAACCTCAAAAACAATATGCTAAGTGAAAGAAATGAGACACAAATGAGCACATATCATGTTTGTTTATAAGAAATGTCCAGAAAAAGCAAATTTATAGAGACAAAGAGAACAGTAGTGGTTGTATGTAGGAATGGGAAGTGAAAATGATCTAAATATTAAAAAAAAAAAAAGAGTGGGAAGTGACTGCAAACAGGCATATGTTTTCTTTTTGGGTTAATAAAAATGTTATAAAAATTAGATTTTGGTGAAAGTTACATACTTTGTAAAGTTACTGAAAATTCCTAAAGCATAATCTTAATATAGGTGAATTTTATGGTGTGTAAATTAGATCTCAATAAAGCTTTTTGAAAACGTAATGGTTGAGAATAATTATTCAATATGATATTTGTTGGATCAGAGAAACATGGTTTAATTTTACTTTCATGTGTCTATACTTAAGATTTATTTCTTCAATAGAATAGTGGGTTACCTTTAAACACCTAGGGTAATTTCATTCATATTGTGGTAGTATCATGAAGTTTTCTCTTATTTCATTTTAAAAAGGGCTTTGGAGCACAATAGGTTGATTAAACATTGGGAGGGGAGAAGTCAATATTGTCAAAATTTTCTGCATAAAAACAATAGTCCAACTCCTGGATTTTAGAACCATTCGTATATCTCCTTAATGTGCAGTCCTTTAGATATTGGTTATGCAGAATCGTATTTCTTTCTGCTTGCTGAGAGCAGTACAGACTACTTTGAAGATGTAATTTATTTATTTAAGAGAGAGCACAAGTGGGAGGAGGAGCAGAGAGAGAAGGAGAAGCAGACTCCCTGCAGAGCAGGGAACCCAATATGAAGCTTGATCCCAGAACCCTGGGATCATGACCTGAGCTGAAGACAGATGCTTAACCAACTGAGCCGCCCAGGCATCCCTGTAAGAACTACGTTGAAACACTACCTGGCCTAACAAAACGACTTGGGTCATTCATTAAGTGATAATCCAAACGAAGGCAAAAAGATTAAAAACAACCACAACAAAGTGGGGGTGATTACAAGGACATCAAAAACTCTGCAGTAGTCTATATATTCTAATGTGCTCACCACTGAACTAATCATATTAATGTCAGAATGTTTGTAGGGAGTTAAATTCTGAGTTCCACTTTGAATTGTCATCTCTTATTCTACAGGCATAGACTTATTGGAAAAGAATGACATAAAGGCCCACATAATCTGTTAAGGTGCAGAAAATAAATATTAAAGTGCTGGTAAAGCATGATCTTGAAAACAAGAATCCAACTTTAGGACCCAGATAATATCACTCCTGGCTGTCTCAAAAGACATTGAGTTCTGATTTTTTTTTATCTAATGGATTTTTTTTCAATAAGATATAAATGACATGCCACATTTTATTAGCTTCAGATGTATGATATTATTTGATATTTGGGCAGATTGCAAAATGATCACCACAGAAAGTCCAATTAATATGGATCTCCATACATAGTAACAGATTTTTTTTTCTCGTGAAACAACTTTTAAGATTTAGTTGCTTAGCAACTTTTGAATATGCAATGTGTCATTATTAGCCATCAGGCTGTACACCCCATCTCCATGACTTACTTATTTTATAACTGGAAGTTTGTGCCTTTTGGCTTCCCTCAACCATTTTGCCCACCCAACACTTTCCATCTCCTGTAACTACCAGTCTGTTCTCTGTATCTATGAGCTTAGTGTTTTTAAATTTTATTTTTTAATTTTTAAGTTTTATATCACACATGTGAGATCATATGGTACTTGTCTTCTCTCACTGACTTATTTAACTTTGCATAATACCCTCAAGGTCCACTCATATCACAAATGACAGGATTTTATTCTTTTTCTTAATGGCTGAAAAATATTTCATTGTGTGTCAGTACCTATTTTCCTTATTCAGTCATCCATTGCTAAAAATTTAGGTTGTTTCCATATCTTGGCTATTGTAAATAATGCTGCAGAGAACATGGGGGGTGTATAAATCTTTTCAAATTAATGTTCTTGATTTCTTCCGGTAAATACCCAAAGTGGCATTGGATCATATGGCAGTTTTATTTTTAATTTTTAAAATTAAATTAAAATGGTTTTCCATAGTGAAGACACCAATTTATAGTCTCAGGAACATGCACAGCACTGTTCCTATACAAGGTTCCCTTCTTTCCACATCCTTGCCAACACTTAGTATTTCTTGTCTTTTTTCATTCCAGTCATTCTGACAGGTGTGAGTGATATCTCATTGTAGTTTTGATTTGCATTTCCCTGATGATTAGTGACCCTGAGCATGTTTTTACGTACCTGTTGGTCATCTGTGTCTTTTTTGGAAAAGTGTCTATTCAGATTTTCTGTTCATTTTTAATTGGATTTTTTTGACTATTGAGTTGTATGAATTCTTTATATATTTTGAACATTAATTCTTATCAGATATATGATTTGCAAATGTTTTCAACCATTCAGTTTGTTGCCTTTTCATTTTGCTGATGTTTTCTTTGCTGTGCAAAAGTTTTCTATTTTAAATAGACCAATGGAACAGAGTGGAGAGCCCACATATGGACCCAAAAATCTATGGGCAAATCATCTTTGACAAAGCAGGAAAAAATATCCAGTGGAAAAAGACAGTCTCTTCAATAAATGGTGCTGGGAAAATTGGACAGCTACATATAGAAGAATGAAACTAGACTATTCTCTTACACCACACACAAAGGCAAACTCGAAATGGATGAAAGACCTCAACGTGAGGCAGGAATCCATCAAAATCCTGGAAGAGAACATACGCAGTAACCTCTTTGACATCGGCCACAGCAACTTCTTTCAAGACACATCTCCAAAGGCAAAGGAGACAAAAGCGAAAATGAACTTCTGGGACTTCGTCAAAATAAAAAGCTTCTGTACAGCAAAGGAAACAGTCAACAAAACAAAGAGGCAACCCACAGAATGGGAGAAGATATTTGCAAATGACACTACAGACAAAGGGCTGGTATCTAAGATCTATAAAGAACTACTCAAACTCAACACCCGAAAAGAAGATGAACACATCGAAAAATGGGCAAGACATGAAGAGGCACTTCTCCGTAGAAGATATACAAATGGCTAACAGACACATGAAAAAATGTCAGCATCACTAGCTATCAGGGAAATTCAAATCAAAACCACACTGAGATACCTTACACCAGTCAGAATGGCCAAAATTAACAAGACAG
Organism: Spilogale gracilis; assembly: GCA_004023965.1. Classification (NCBI taxonomy): domain Eukaryota; kingdom Metazoa; phylum Chordata; class Mammalia; order Carnivora; family Mephitidae; genus Spilogale; species Spilogale gracilis. Next base: position 12,767 of record PITA01031065.1, read on the forward strand.
AAAACAAGTGTTGGAGAGGCTGCGGAGAAAGGGGAACCCTCTTACACAGTTGGTGGGAATGTAAACTGGTGCAGTCGCTTTGGAAAACAATGTGGAGATTCCTTAAAAAAATTAAAAATAGAGCTACCCTATGACCCTGCAATTGCACTACTGGGCATTTACCCCAAAAATACAGATGTAGTGAAAAGAAGGGCCATATGTACACCAATGTTCATCGCAGCAATGGCCACAATCGCCAAACTGTGGAAAGAGCCAAGGTGCCCATCAACAGATGAATGGATAAAGAAGATGTGGTACATATATACAATGGAATACTATGCCTCCATCAGAAAGGGTGAATATCCAACTTTTGTAGCAACATGGACTGGACTGGAAGAGATTATGCTGAGTGAAATGAGCCAGGTAGAGAAAGCCAAGTATCACATGGTTTCACTTACTTGCAGTGCATGAGGGGTAACCTGGAGGACAGTGGGAGAAGGAAAGTAAATGGGAAGTAGGGTAATCCAGGGAGAGAAAGGAAACAACAGAGACTTTGGACACAGAAACAAACTGAGGGACTTGGAGGGAGGGGGGTGGGGAGATGGGAGAGCCTGGTGGTGGATACTGAGGGCACCTATTGCATGGAGCACTGGGTGTGGGGAATGGGGAATGAATCTTGGAACACTGGAAAAAAATTTAAATTTAAGTAACAATAAAAAAATTAAATTAAATTTAAAAACATGCAACAAGCTAAGAATAGAAGGGGTCTTCTTCATCATGATAAAAGACATCTACAAAAAACAAACAGCCAACATCGTACTTAATGATGAAAAGATGAAAGCTTTGCCCGTTAGGACAGAAATATGACAGAAATATGCCCACACTCACCACTCCTACTCAATATTATACTAGAAGTTATAGCCAAAGCAGTTAGGTCAGAGAAAGAAATAAAAGCATTCAAGTTAGTGGGGGAAAAAAGAAAGAACTAAAATTACCTCTATTTGAAGGTGATATCACCCTACTATAAAAACTACTAGAGAATCCACACACACACACACAAAAAAAAAAAAACACAAAAAATGCTACTGGAGCTAATAAATGAATTCAGCAAAATTGCACTACTGGGCATTTACCCCAAAGATACAGATGTAGTGAAAAGAAGGGCCATATGAATCTTGGAACACTGGAAAAAAATTTAAATTTAAGTAACAATAAAAAAATTAAATTAAATTTAAAAACATGCAAGATCAAGATCAAGACATAAAAATCTGTTATATTTCCATACACTTGTAATGAACAATCCAAAAATGGAAATTTAGAAAACAATTCAATTTATAACAGCATCAAAAAGAATATATATAAAATATTTAAGAAGTTTAAGAGGCGGGATGCCTGGGTGGCTCAGCTGGTTAAGCATCTGCCTTAAGCTCAGAGTCCTGGGATCGAGTGCGGCATTGGGCTCTTTGCTCAGGGGAATCCTGCTTCCCCCTCTGTCTGCAGTTCTCCCTCCTTCTGCTCTCTTTCTCTGACAAATAAATACAATCTTTTTTTAAAAAAAAAAAAAGAAGTGTAAGACATATATATTGAAAACTAAAAAACATACTAAAGAATTTAAAGACCTAAATAAATAGAAAGACATTTCATTGTCATGAGTTTAGAAGACCTTTTTTATGAATTGTAAGACTTAATATTGCTAGTATTTCAGTACTCCCCAAAGAAAGCTACAGAGCCCTTAAAATCACTATCAAAATCCCATGGCAGTTTTTTGTTTGTTTGTTTGTTTGGTTGGTTGGTTGGTTGGTTGGTTGGTTGGTTGGTTTTTTTAAGAAATGCAAAAGCAGGGGTGCCTGGGTGGCTCAGATGGTTAAGTGTCTGCCTTTGGCTCAGGTCATGATCTCCAGGTCCTGGGATGGAACCCTGCATCGGGTTCCACATTCAGGGAGCCTGCTTCAGGATTCTCTCTCTCTCTTCCTCTCCACCTACCCTTCCCCTGCTCATGCTCTCTCTCTCAAATAAATAAATAAATATTTTTTAAAAGTTCATGCTAAAATAATTTATAAGGCCTCACTTTGTGTACAATTTTTGAAAATAGCATGAATCCCTCTAAATTAAAAAAAAATTGTTGGGGCAGTGAATTTTTGTGTGTGTTTCTGGACTTTTTTTTTTAATTCCTGTCAGTTAACATAAAATATTACATTAGCTTCAGGCATACAATATAGAGATTCAACATTTCCATACGTCACCTGGTGCTCATCACAAGTGCACTCCTTAATCCCTATCACCTATTTAATCCATCCCCCACCTACCTCTGATATCCATGCTTGTTCCCTATAATTAAGAGTCTGGGGCATAAACAATGAATCTTGAAACACTAAAAAAATATATATTTTTTTAAAGTCTGTTTCTGTTTCTTGGTTTGCCTCTCTCTCTTTTTCTTCCCCCTTTGCTTGTATGTTTTGTTTCTTAAATTCCACATATGAGTGAAGAAATCATACGGTTGGTATTTTTCTTTCTCTGACTTATTTCACTCAGCATTACCCTGTCCAGCTCCAGCCAAGTCATAGCAAATGGCAGTGATTTTTAGATACCCAGTCTTAGGCATTTGGCCACATGACACAACAGAGCCACACGATGGCGCTATTTAGGCAGTAACCAAATTTGGTTGCTTAGGACCTTGTAACCCAGGCTTCTATTCCTCCTATCTTCACTTGCAATTGAAAGAGACCATGTGGAGGAGAGAAAATACAATGTGGAAGTAGACGTGCAGGACAAGAGCCGTTGATAGATGGGCACCAAGAAAACATACAGTCACACACATGCTCACATACGGTTAAGGGAAAAATTAGCCTTGATAAACGTATATTTTCAATTATGCAAGGTCTTCAGAAGCAAATCATTTCCAACAAAAGGGAACCACACGAAAAGGCTGTGTTCCTAAATTGGCCCCCCAGAGACAGATGGCCCTCAAAATAGCCCGTTAGG
>PITA01031066.1:0-15717 GCA_004023965.1 Spilogale gracilis
TTCTTCAGCAATTCCTTAGCGATTCGGGGTCTTTTTTGGTTCCATATAAATTTTAGGATTTTTTGCTCTACCGTTTTGAAGAATGTTGGTGGAATTTTGATCGGAATGGCATTGAAAGTGTAGATTGCTCTGGGCAGTATAGACATTTTGACAATGTTTATTCTTCCGATCCATGAGCATGGAATGCTCTTCCATCTTTCTTCTGTTTATCTACGTATGGCCAGTGTAACCCTCCAGGCCTTGTTCACATGCCCCCTCCACCATGAGTCATTCCTTATGCTTCCAATTTAAAGTTATCTTGCTATCTTTTGGAACTCCTGTAGCACTTTCTTTCTTCTATAAAATATATTATGCTCTACCTTATGTTCTGGTTATTTGTGTGCATTATTTTCTTCTAAATTATGACTGTAAAATCCTTGAGCTTAAGACCTAAAAAGTCTGTATTCTTAACATGCTTTGTTTGGGACCAGATCTAGAAGAGGCATGCTTTACTTCTACTCATATTTCTTCGATGTAACCTAGTCCCAGCCATACGTATTCTCTTCTCTGGATTATTGCAATAGCCTCTGACCTGGACTCCTTGTTTCTGTTCTCTCTTAGTCTCCAGTCCATCCTCTATCCTCCCGCCAGCGTTTGATGTGTACGTTCCCAGTAAGTTGCAGCTGTCCCTAAAATGTTCTAGTGACCTGTTGAAACTGCAATACCTTAAACACACCTTGACCTTCCTGGCTCAGCCTTTCCTTCCAGCTACTGGGTGAATTCCCAACCGACTTTCAACATGACTCAAAAGCTTCTTCTCTGTGAAGTCTTCTCTAAATGGGGTGAGTTTCCTTTGTTCATGGCACCGCATATCATGATTTTAGATTTTACCGGATTGTGCTAAAAGGCCCAGGGACCTCTGTAACAATGGTAGGCAGCATTCCAGGAACGTAGTGGGTTCATATGCCTTGCCACATTTAATTTACTGGAATAATATTAGTATCCTCATATTATAGATGAATATGCAGAGGGCCAAAGAGTCAAAATAGCACAACTGGTAAACGATGGGGCCATTTTTTGAATCTAGGTTATATGGTCCCAGAAGTGGCACTTTTCATCACTATTCCATTTGCTGAACAGAGTCCTCTTTCTTACCTCTCCCTTGTGTAGACTCTGCTTGGGGTATCTGAGCACCCAGCCTGTACTGAACAGTTAGTCCTATTTTACTACTGAAAAAAACATTGTGCCTCATATTTGTTTTGGAAAATGCCAAGGAATTGGGGGTTTTTCGTCCACCCATCTGGTCTTCCTGGGTTTTGGAAGCCCCAAGGGGGTTCTGGGGAGGCCCTTTTGCTCAAGGGTATAACTGGACATGTTGCTCTGGGATGGTCAAAGTCTGACTTCTAGGTTATGATCAAGTAAATACTTTGTGTCACCAGACGCTGCTACAGCCCAAGTACAAAAATTTGTGGCACTTTTAGACTAGTAAGAGAAAGTACACTGCTGGGGCCACTGAAGGACTTCTAAGGGGGCACCTGAGGATCCTATTTGTAACGAGATACATCCTTTACAGTCAGGATGGTATATACATCAGCTTGTTGAGCAAATATACTAATAATTATAAATAAAAACCCTTATATTTTTATAAATTTAATTTATAAATTTATAAATTATAAGTAAAAGACACTGAAAATCAAGTCTGTTTACATAAACCAGTTTGAACTAACCTTCCTTCTTCCTTCCCTCCCTCATTTTCCTTTCCTCCCTCCTCTTCCTCTTTAAAAAAAAACAGTTTATGGTATAAGGAAATGGTCTAGTTTCATTTTTCTCCATGTGGCTGTCCAGTTTTCCCAGGGTGATGGGCATTGAGGAGAGCAAGTGATGGGATGAGCACGGGGTGTTACATGGAACTGATAAATTATTGAACCCTACATCTGAAACTAATGATGTACTATAGGTTGGCTAATTGGATTTAAATTAAAAAATAAAACAAAAGTTGATCTGTGTGCCAGATTAAAGTAAAAGATTAGATCAGATTAGTCTACAAATATGCAACATGCTTTAATAATATCATTTTCTGATATTAAAAGAAGAGTTTTTAATGAAAATATATATTAAAAAAAACAAAGATAACACAAAATGCAACACAAAATAAATTCCTCAGCTAGGACTTTGTTTCAGCAAAAGCATTAGCTAACTTCCAGGTTGACATCACAAGAGAAATAAGTCCTTAGCCCTGAGCCTTCTAGTCTCCACCTACATTAGTCAAAGGCCTTTTATCCTAGCAGGAAAAGCCAGAAGAAGTCTCTAAATCTCATGTGGGAAATGTTCTCAGGAACATGGGTTTTAAGAAGGAAAACGCACAAAAAAAAAAAACCTTAGAAGCATCTTTAAGAGACCTTAGGAGGGTGGGAGAATGCAGTTCACAATTAACTCTAAGGAAACCATCAGACTGCATCTGAATAAGTGTTTTAAATGCTCTATATTGGAAAATTTCTATTATCTCACTCACAGATCACTGGAAATAAGGACCTTGCCATGCTCTACCCAAGGTACAGTCACTCTGTGTCAAGCTCAAAACAGATATTGATTTTCATTTCAAACTATAATGCCAAAATTAGCAGTGTCAGGTTGAATTAGAGGAGAATGCTTTATAGAGTTCAAAACCGAACAAGCAGCATAGCCAGGCTGTGCTTTGTTTTCTTTTCTTTTTATATCTTAAAGACAACAGAGCATGGAATAGAAGACACCCTTCCATTTCATGGTGCCCAAAGAAATATTTAGTCCAATTCCACTCCTATGTCTTTAGCACATCAGTTTCCAAGTATCAGTTTAGGGAGAAAACAATCCTAGTTTCAGGATTATTACAGATCACTTTGAAGTCCTTCTGCTGGGCATTTTGCTTCTTATTTAGCTTTTGAAAAATCAAGATTTGTATAGCAGTGTAAACTACAGAACATTTCATCTACATTGCCCTATAAAGGAGACAGACCCACAGTTATTAAATTTCTCCATCAGCAGAGTGTGCCTCCTTTACATCTGGGATTGACTGAAGGGAGATAATTACCAATTGGGCTTGTGAGAGCCTCCCTCAGATGGAGCAGCTAATCAAAGGAATGGGTAGAGCCCTGTAATTGGGACATTTGGGTCATTCATTCAGTATGAGGAGCAAATGCCCACAAACTGAAGTTACCCAGGCTTGATTTATCAATCAGGAAGAGTGGCTTATTGAGAAGTGTGGCTTATTTATCAATAAGGAAGGGTATTGCCTGAATGGTTTTGGGGGTGGGGATGAATATCGATATCCTCTGAGATACCTCTCTGTCTGTACAGATAATATCCTAATGTATCTGGTTGGTATGTATTCTTACTCTGAATGAAGAAGGTATTCATGAGATGTCTCCCAAGCAGGGATGTGTGTTTGGAGTGTGTGTATGTGTGTATATGTGTGAGAGAGACACACAGAGAGAGAAACAGATACAGAGAGACAGAGACAGAAGAGAAAGAGAAGGAAAGGCAGACAGAGATGAAGCATGAATGGCTGAACAGCAGAGATAGAACCCAGACATTCCTCAAATATAGATTTCCAGGGTAACAAGAGATTTATGTAGTAAATGCTTACAGATTTCTCCAGCTGTCTTCTCATTTACGATCTGTGCCACAAAGGGCATAGCATAGTTGTTGAATTTCTCCACAAGCACAGTGTGTACAGTAAGTATCTCCGATGGGCAGGATGGGGGGCAGCCTCTCTGTGCCCTGACAGGTGTTGTGTGAGCCTCTCTCATTAACTATCAGCGTACATTGTCACTGCATGTCTTTCACAGCAGGGATGGTATTTGAGTCATCTTATGATTCCAGGACCTAGGAAACATTTGGCTTATAGATTGTACTCAACTTTGATGAATGAATTGCTAGTGGGCTAGATGGCTACCGGAAGGGGTGTGTGAGGATGAACTAGAGGTGGAGAGAGGGAGTGGTCCCCCACCCTAGAGTATTTTAGGAGTGAAAATCTGAAAAATTAAGAGGAAAGTGGAGAGGGAATCCCTGTTATCACCATCAATAGCCCACTTGAGCAAGATTTAGAGAGAAAACCATGCTGAACACTGACATCCAGGCGCCTGGCACGGGCACTGGACTGTCACCACATGGATGAAGCATATGCCATATTCACATGGAGAATATTGCACAGAGGGCCTAAGGAAGACAGTGGAAGAAGTTGCTGGACTGGGGTGTAAGCAGGAGTGGGGCAAGAGTCTAGGAGCTAGGGCATTCTGAGCCGTGTGAGAGAAACAGAAGAAACTTGTTGGCGAGAACTAAAGCCTCCTGACAGAGAAAGGAAAAATGACATGCTGGCAGGTACATAGAGAACTCCCTTATGGAACTGGGATCGGTACATAATGTGGGGTATTGAGGGACCCGTGGCACTCATCTCATCTTGGGGTGCAGCAAGGAAAGCCTGGCTGGGCATTAGCGAGACAGGGGATGAAGAATGACTTTTCTTTCCTGTTGTAGCTACTAAATACAGTTTAGTGAAAGCCACAACTATAGACCAGAGTTTAGCTGTTAAATCCAGTCATGTCTAATATTTCGTGGAAGGAAGGCTACTTAGACGACAGTTGATAGGAATAATTTTTGCGTTGTTTGTGGCCCTAGGCCTTCTGATACAAAACGTGATGTCCTTCTGCCCTCCCCCCTGACTCAGGCTGTCCTTCTGCTTACAACAGCATCGTGGAGAAGCAGAGGCACCTATCACTAGTGCAGACTACATAAACACTAGTCAATTTTTTGAAATATACGGTGTAAGGTTTCTTATTTAGATGTTGACACAAAGCCGGTGAAAGGCTTTTAAAAACACGTTTTTCTTTTGCCTTTAGTACTGGCCTCTAGTACTCACACTGCAAGAAAGGGCACAGTTACCCCACAATGTACTTCTCTTTTTGTCTAAATAATGCCACAACAGGAAAAGCTATCTGCAAAGAGATACTTTTGCTTTCTAGATTGCAATTGGGAAGCACGGCTAGTTTTCTCTGTCTAAACTCCCAGCACAGCGATTGATGTTAGAGAAAGCTCAGTCTCCTAGAGTGAGTAGAGTTTATAGACTAGCCTTCAGCTTGTAGATCCTCTGTACCAGCCCTAGGGGAGGATAGATTTTATAAATAAAATATTTGTGAACAGCAGTAGTCACAGCATTATTACAGACTTAAAAAAAAAAAAAAAGATATCAAAGGGCATGGTTACATGAAGCGAGCAACAAGTCAGTGTTTGCTTCTCTGAACCATCCGGGGCCACAATACCACACAGGACTGGTTAGCATGCTCAAAAGGGGATAGATGTATTAAAAATCAGAGCCACTAAAACTGTCACAAATTCCAAATATACGTGGTGCTGATTTTCCAGGTGGCCTGATGTTGTGATGTTAGGCCTTTGTGAAGCGATTATGTGATCTGACGGTGAACCTGACCCTGAGAAATTAAAGTAGTTGTGATTTTCCCTTTTGCTTGATCCTGCTGCAAATGTACGAGCATACTGAAATAACAGTTTACAAACTATTTTTCTTTTCAACAAAAAATACTACTTTCGGGTAATTTGGGGGTGTTGTTGGGGACGGGAGCTGTAGTTTTTGTCTCCCCCTGAGATGAGTGCGTTTCGAGAAATATTGGGAGAACAGTTCCTCACTTCTCCAATTCTGCTGGTTGCGTGGGCTTCTGCCATCTTGGGGAGGCAGATTGAGATATAAATGTAAGATTCTGCATCTCAGGTCCAAAGGTAGCTCAAAGAATGACCCAGGACCAAGTCTAGCCTGCACTAGAAGTTTGTTTATCTTTGGAAGCTCCAATTCAAAAATACTTTTAGGGGCACCTGGGTGGCTCAGTTGGTTAAGCGACTGCCTTCGGGTCAGGTCATGATCCCGGAGACCCGGGATCGAGCCCCACATCGGGCTCCCTGCTCAGCGGGAAGCGTGCTTCTCCCTCTCTCACTCCCCCTGCTTGTGTTCCCTCTCTGGCTGTGTTTCGCTCTGTCAAATAAATAAAATCTTTAAAAAAAAAAAAAAACCAAAGAAAAAAAAAACCAACAAAAATATTTTTGGTCTTCTTAAAATGAATGTGTATCTCTTGATACAACATATTATAGTTTACTGATTTTCAAGTCTCACGTTAAACAGAATTGGACCCTGAGGTTTTCTTTAGCAAACCTTTCTTTAGCCTTTAGTGAGATTTGGATGTCTACTTATTTTATTATGCTCATGTTTTAGAAATCCTATTACGTGACATTACAGCTATAAAGATTAAAATGATGCATAATACGGATAGCATTAGCAAGACAACAAAATTAGTTATGTGGTCTAACATGATTTTGTCCACAAAGTATTCTGTGGTTCGATTATCAAAAGTTTCATTGCTCGTTGAGGGAGACATCCTGAGAGTAAAGGGATAGCCCTCAAACAGGATTAAGAAAAGTTGCCTCCATATGGACAAGTCGATTTTCAATACAAAACTAACCATCTTCTACACCACTTAATTGCAAATACAATCTTAGATGGTTGGCGGCTATGGAGTGCCTTTATCTCTTTTTATAGTCTAGGAAATAACCCTCAATTACACAAATTAGAGTAGGTCAATTAAAGAACACAAGAGCATAAAGATTATGGAGAAGATCCTCTTGTGTCACAAATTATGCATGAAAAACAATTCTTCCTCTCTTATTCTTTGGTAATTGGTAATCTTTCTAGAACAAATATATTCAAGTAAGCTTCCAATGCACACTTTGTACATTGCATGCATAATGGATGTTGAAATAAGAGCTGGATGTTGGTGAATGATATTTTTTGAGTCAGGGGGTCAAAGCTGCCTTGTATTCCTCTGGGTAAGATGTGGAAGTTGCAGGAGATTTTAGCTGAGTATTAGCCCGAAACAGAATTTTTTTTTTTTTTTTAATAGAGACTTGTCTCTGTGCTCTCTTTTAGTCACTCTTTCTTTAGTGTGGTGTAATATACATAATTTAAATAACCAGGGAACGTCTGGGCTCAAAACCACCTGCTGGCTTATATTAGCTAATTAATGGTGATTTATCTGAGTTACTAATTTGAATGGAGCTGATTGCCTTTAGGAATTTGGGAAACGTTATAAGAATTCTGATTAAAATTATGCCTTTGTGATGGACAGTCTCCTTAAAAGGCTTAAAAAATGTTGCCTGTTAGCAGATTAAAAAAAAAAACAAAACTGTTTAGGGATAATACTCAACAAATCGATGACCTTGTGTTGTTTTCTGGCTCAAATCATGTCTTATGGCAGCTTTCTTTCCTTTGCGATTCAATTTTATCTCTGCCAGGCTTCTTCTCATTTTGTCTATTTGCCTTTGACTGCTTGAAAAATAGAACTGATTTTGAATCCATAGAGCTTAATCATTTTCACAAAAACTAATACAGTAGATTCATTTTAGCCAAACTTATGTGTCAGGCTGGCTTGATTCCCAGGGCCTGAATGTATGAATTTAATGGTGGTACAATGTCTGAGGTGAGAATATAATAGAAAGCTCTCAGCGGTATATCTACTGGATCAGTGTAATTTCTTTTCTTTTTTTTTTTTTTCTCTGCTGGTCTCAATGTCTCTTAAGGCGATGTAGTCTGTTGACAATAAAAGCTGGCCATCTCTCTACCATGATTTCACTGCTCTTGAAATCAACCAAGAATCTCCTTCTCAGATTAAGTATATGGTAGGCAACTGTTAAATACACAATTAAGGTTCACTGAAACATTAATTCTATTAACTGCGTTCAATTTTGATTTCAGAAACTGTGTGGTAATGAATACACAATTACTGCTTTGAGACTTTCGGGTTTAGGAATAGTTTATCTAACCTAGACAACCCTCTCATTCCTCCTCCCTAATCCTCCCCCCTGCCAAAATTAATTCAAGTAATGATAAAATGCATACAGTGCTTAATGTATACATATTTTCATTTTCTACTTATTAACTTCTACATATCTTTTAAGGAAACAGGTATTTTTCACACATGCTTGTTATTATAGTTAAAAAGTTTAAAGTTTTGGGTGCCTGGGTGGCTCAGTTGGTTAAGCCTTCGGCTCAGGTCATGATCCCGGAGACCCGGGATCGAGTCCCACATCAGGCTCCCTGCTCGGCGGGAAGCCTGCTTCTCCTTCTCTCACTCCCCCTGCTTATGTTGTTCCCTCTCTGGCTGTGTTTCTCTCTGTCAAATAAATAAAATCTTAAAAAAAAAAGTTTAAAGTTTTTAAACTGAAGTTCAGCTGGCACAAAATTTTGTTAGTTTCAGATGTACGACATAAGGATCCAACATTTATATACATTATAAAATGTTCACCACGATAAGTCTATCACTCTCTGTCATCATACAAAGTTACTACAATATTACCCATGACATTCCCTATGCTGGACTTTTCATCCCTATGACTTATTTCCTTTATAACTGGAAGTTTATACCTCTTAAATCCCCCTCACCTATTTTGCCCATCCTCCCAACCCTCCCCCCTGGCAACCACTCCAAAATTTAATCACTGAAAACCAGTCATCAAAGAGTTCAGGGCTGAAAAGGAGATGAAGACTGAGTTCTTAATGACCCAGACATAGTTTGATGGCTTGTCCAATACTAAGGAATGTAACTGAAATATGATTTGCCACTTTTTCTGACTTCCAAGACATTTTCACAACACAGAAAAAAATATATATGTCATGCTGTATGGTACACGTACAAAATTGTTGAGAGCAGATCTCATGTTGTGTTCTTACCATAATATAATAAATTCAAAACATGTTTTTTTTTTAAAGTTAAACAGATGGTAGCTACACTTGCAAGTACAGCAGAATGTCGAGAGCTGTTTTGAGTCACTATGCTGTGCCCTGAAAGTAGTGTAACATTGTGTGTCAATTGCACTGCAATTAACAAAATATACAAGAAATCTACACCTGGATTCTCCATCAGTTACCAAGTTTGACAACCACACAAAGCACTGCTGTTTCACTTTTGAAGTGCAAATGTTTAGCAAAAGTTATTTCTGGATTTGGGGCTCTCAGTGAGTTCCCTCGGGATGAAGTTTCCAGAGCAGAGAATGCATTTGCAGTGGTTCTCTCACCTCTTCAGGAGTTGGGATGTTCAGTGTCCAGAACTCCTCTATCTCTCTTCATTTCAATTGTGTAACTCAGATTCTTAGGACCTGCAAGCTTCTTTCGTTGTGCTGAACTCATTTCGCTCTCTTCTCTGTTGCCTGTGCTCTGCTGATGTCCTCTTTCCCTCCGATTATGACTGCGTTGAGTAAATGAGAAGCTCTTAATTTCTTCGTTAACTTTATGCCGAAGGGTCATATATTCATGGAGATATGGATGAAAAATTTTTCTGATCGCCACTAGATTCTCAGTTCTCCTATTTCTGACTTAACTAAGTACAAGGCATTTTTTTGCTATTGGCACTACAGTTCCGAGTCTGGCTCAGTGCTTGGTGGTTAGAGAATTCAGGTTTCCTTGCTTTAACCAGAATGCAGGGTAGGGCATGGTAAAACACAACATTCGTCCATATTCAAATTACTGTTGGTATAAGTTTTGTTGGATCAAAAAGAGTTTGTTACAGGTGTTGAGCAACTGAAGTTACTGCTCAGTGAGGTAACACAGGGAGCAGCTGTGCTCATCTCATAACTTTCAGATAGATTTCATTGAGTGATACATTTTTTGAAAAAGGTAACATTCTTTCAGTGGTTCACTGATTGACAGCAGAGAGCATCGGAGGTGCTATCAGTTTTATTCATCTTCGTCACCACCTATAGTCAAAGTCATAGACTGTGATCTTCAAACTTGCTGCACTTACAGATTTAAGCAAAAAGCCCCCCTCTTCCCCCCCAATCAGCACCATATTCCTTTTTCAGAGATTGTGCATTAATATTTATAGGATGACTCCATGCAAGTTCTAAACTTGTTCTAGAGAAAAAATTGCACTAAATAACAGGGTTGATTATTGATCAGCTAGAGGGGAGGACGGTGACGACACCTACCTGCACTTAATTCTCATATTCCCAGTCTTCTCTCATGGCAAGAAATGTTTCCAGAGCACAGAGTGGAGGATATACACAAAAAGCATGTTATTCAAACCATTTTTGGGGAAAGTTTAACATATAGATTTAAAGTGATTTCTAACGCTCAGAACTAGCTTGGCATTAAGTATTCAATCAACTTGTGATCCGTGCCATTTCAGGAGTAGTAGAGGGGGAGAAAATAGACTCCAAATCATAGCTAATGTCTTGTGCAAGGTTCTTATTAAAAACAGCATATTCCTGTAGCCCAGAGGGCTGACAGCTTCTTCCAAAGCAGAAGCACTGCTCTAAGCTAACCTCAAGGGGCTACTCGAGAGAGATGCAGCCTTCCTCCCTCTTGCTGGGGGGCTGGGGGCCTAATAGTATCATAGCCTATCACAACTCCAAGCCTCAGTCACCCTGGTGAGCAATATTCCTTAAGGCATTACTAGCAGGAGGTTCCCTGGGTAATTGGTTTATAAGTATTTTCATAAGAATACTTAATTTTAAAAAAGAAAGAAAACACTTTAAAATCGAATCAGCGTAGGGGAGTACATATACCTAGGCTAATTTAGGTAAGGGATTTTTCTTTCTTTTTTTTTTTTTTTTGTCATGTTCAAACATAGATATCATTTGCTTCTATTATATCACTTGTGCTTGACATTTTATCTACAGATGATCAAAATATAATAAAAGGACCTCCAGACTGAGGCTCTTAACAATGTTGAGTAAAGTGATGCTTGGAGACATAGTGCTGAGGAACAGAAATGTACTGAATAAATTCAGTTCAAAAGGATGATCATGTCCTGAGGTACTGCTAATGTGAGTGTTTTTTCTTATTGTCTGCTAAAAGTGACAGCAACTATAAAGAGGGTTTTTTTTCTTTTCCTTTCCCCATTATTCTTCTCTACGTAGATCATCAGTTTCCAGTTTACAGATTAGACTATTTCACTTCTCATGCATAGGCTTATTGAGTTGAAGTTTGGGCATAAGCATTATGTATGTATTTTTATATGTGTTACCAAAAAAACTTTATTAACATTAAAAGGCAGACTTTCATGTACTAGTTCATCATTCCATAGATTAAAAAATGCAGTTAAAGGTTTGGAAAAATTTTAGGGCTTATTTAAGAATAATTAAAGTATAACTGTCTGCTATTTTTAAAATTTAGAACATTACATCATCAAAATAAATGTATTAGGTCAAATTCACATGAAAGAGATAAGATTTTCATAGAAAGTAATTCTTTATAAAGTTAAATTATAATTTAAATGCCCTATTGTTTCTTTAAAAGAAAGCAAAAATTGCAAGTTAATATTTAGGTAAAATGCATTCAGCTTTCCAGGCTTTAATTTCTGAATCAAAGAATGGGCTAAATTTTTATCTTACCTACAGAAATGAGAGCATTATGTATAATTTCTTCTGGAAGCATTTCGTTTGGTGATAACAAGGTATCATTGTTCCTACTTCGGCACACTAACCCACCTGATTTGGTTTGTAATGTGACCCCAAACCAAGTGAATTGATTAGACAGGCAGACCTTGGCATCTGCCCAGATATACCATTTTAAATGATACTGATAGTTCATGGCTGGGGGGGGAAGAAAAGAATCTTGGTCAGGAGTGCAGATTCAAAGGATATAAATCAACTGTCAATAACATTGACTGAAATGTTTTTAAAGCTTTAAGTCTCTAGAGGGGACCATTGCTCAGAATATATAGCCTCGGCCATAAACACATATGCGAGTCAGATAGCTGAATTTGCAAGGAGAGCAGAACACTGAGGGCAAACTGGGGTTTCAGAAACAGAATAAATCTGGAGAGCAGCAAGATCTTGAGTCAAAAAATTATTTACTTGGACTCACAATGTCTTAGTTCAGCTAGGCTCAGCTCTATTTTAGGAAGCAAGCAACCAGAGTTAACCAATCAATTCTAATGTATGAATGGCCATAACCTTCTTACACATGTTTGCATTTAAAAACAAATGTTTGTTAACGTAAATGCCTACTTATTGAGCCTCAAAACCAAGAAGCAAAATATGTGTAGGCAAATCATTCTGACATGCGAGAAAGACTTTTTTTTTTCTTTTTTTTTTTTTTAAGAGAGCGGGCTGATGTGAGTGGCAGAGGGAGAGGAAGGATCTTAAGCAAGTTCTACCCCCAAAGCTGAGTGTGACCCAGGGCTCCATTTCACAACTCTGAGATCAAGACTTGAGTCAAAACCAAGAGTCAGATGTTTAACCGACTGAGCCACCTTGGCGCCCAAGGAAAGGTGCTTTTGATTAGGAGTTCCTTATGTGAGAGCCTGGGCTTTGGGTTGGCATCTGCCACAGAACACAATGCTCCTTTTACTAGTATTTCCATGGATATTTCTTTTTCTCTACTTCTAGACCAATAAGGATCCTCAAATATAAAAATAATACTTCTTTGCAACATTATTTTGGCATTGATGGCGGCTGAGAAGGCTTCATTGTTTGGGTGGGATAGGTATGGCAACATATTTCTAAATAAATAGAATGCTTTAATAACATATTTATTATATGTGGACTACCTGTCTGGGAAAAAGAAAATGAAGAAGAAAGTGGAATTAGAATTTTTTTAAAAGTGGGTGATAAAACCATTAGTTTCATTACTGCTAAATTCCATTGCAATGATTTTCAACACTGGGTTAAATGACATTATGTATAAATGTACTTCAGCATTAAGTTTTATGGGATCTTTGGCAGAGGATGAAATCACAAAGTTTAATGAGTTGTCAAATAATTTTTCTTCACAGTCACTTTATAACCCAAGAAGGAAACAGGGCCTCTAGTTAGATCAGAGGAGACTGTTAGAAGGTTTAAGAATTGCTAAGAAGCCATGGTGGCTAAGTTGGTGTTATTGGAACTAGACGGTAAGAAGTTGTTCAGTTCTTAAATGAATTGTCAAAGGTTAAAAAGATTGTCGACAAATTCCAATCAGAGTTCTTTCAGAATCATTCCCAGAATCATGTTGTAAATAAAACATTTCGTCCACCACTGCTTTAGCAAGTTGGCATCACAGATCTCCAGCGCGTCCTCAGACGTCCTTCATAATATGTTTCACCTCCAGCTTCTGACATGAGGAAAGAATGTTCTCTGATGATCTTAAGTGCAAACTTTCATCCTGTTTATGATACTGTAAATCATTCTCCTGGTAGTTATTCTGGTCTCCGGAATCAGAGAGCTCTGGTTTTAGTTCTACTGATATCACCCTCTGGCTGGGTCACTGGAGTCAAATTACTTAACCTCTCCAAACCTCCATTTTCTCTGTTGTAAAATGGTGCTCCCCACCTCCTCCATTTTCTTTCTGCTATTTTTAACAACTGCCCTTGGTGCCTCGCTGTTCTGGTCTAATTGCCAAAGCCTTAGCTCTTTCTTTTACCTTTCTTCTCCCCCAGATGAAAACGTATTGTTTTGTCCCATTGCCTCAAGGCCTTGTTAATGTGTTAGCTAACTAATAATTTCCCTCTCAGATAACAAAATGCCTTAATTTAGTGGAAGCAGACATTCCTCCTTAATGATAATGACTTATTATTTGTATAAAGATTTATAGTTTACAGTGCTTACACATATATAGCCTAGTTAATTCACAGGGCACCCCTGAAGTAAGGTGTTAGTATCCACATTTCGTGGATGAGGAAACCGACACTAATGAGAGGTCCAGTGATTTTCTCAAGGATACGTACATAATTTGGGATTCAAGGTGTAGGTCATGTGGCCCTGAAATCCAGAATTTGTTAGGCTTTACAGCTGTAATCAATGAAGTACTCAAGTAGTATTGAGAAATATGGGGATTTCAGACTCAGGGATGGCTGATACTGCAAAAATAACAATGTTTTTTTCAGAGGTCCTAACAGTCACCTCAGCCACATGTGTCAAGCCTGTCTGGGCCTGTTTCCTCAACTTCAGAACTCAACGCTTGGGGAAAAAGGAGCTTTGAGCCTTACTTCCGCTTTAATGATCTGTGATTTTATGAACATACGCGTTACAGTTGCAATTTCTATACCAATTTTCATTTTCTTTTCAGTTTCTATTAATAGTTTGCACAGAGAATTTAGTAATCAGCAAGTATGATGGTTCTTTTGTTTTTTTTTTAGGTTTTCTTTGTTTTTGTTTTTGTTTTTTTATAAGTATGATAGTTCTTTCCAAATATGTTATCATATATAATATTTTTTAAGAGAAACGAAGAAAAAGCATGGAAAATCGAGTGTTTGATTTGAAGATTCAAATAGCAGACTGCAGCTATCAATTTCTCTTGACAAAACAACTTTAATGGGGTTGTCCTCTGCACCCAAGAGTACTTAGTTTTAGGGGGGATGTCCATGGGGTAGTAAAAAAGGAAGGGGACACTACTTCGCTATCTTCATTAGCTGAGTCGACTCCAGCCATCAGGAGGATAACTGATGCAGAAAGAAGATCCTCAACATGCTCATGGATTAAATTTTAAAAAGTCAGACGCAACAGTATTAAGCCATGTAGTCAATACCAATGCTGCCTAAGTTAAATACAATTCTCTATTTAATATTATAAACTGTCCGAGAAAGTCTGGCCTGATTTTATAGGACAGGTTAAAAGCAAAATTAAAGAAAAAGATGACGTTTTGAAGGTCCCCCCCCCCCCTTAACACAACTAAGCTGGCTGAGCTGTGAAACTGTGATGGAAATATTAGAGCTGTTGTGCCTGAAAAAAATGCAGTGATCATTTCATTCTTCCTGTCTTTTAATGCTCCAGGGTTTTGGAGACGAATAGGGGCAATAAGTCCACTTTGCAGAATTAATGCAGTAATTCTTTATCACAAGAGCAGAGCATTACCTCAATCTGATTTTGCTACAAAATGGTTCAAAGTCTATTTTTAATGATGGCCCTAATTTGTTAACACCTTTTAAATTATTAATCCCCTTTATATTCAAGTAGTTATTGCATGTCATAACAATGTATCTATGCAGGGAAATTTAATAGTATTTTCTAGATGTCAAGAAAAGGCTTGTTCTGCAAAATGCTATTAAAACTGATAATGAGCTAAATATTTGCCATAGCAAACACTGAAATTACTATATCAATCAGCATTGGGCTCTCTTATTCAATAAACAGGAATTAACCTATTAACTATGCCTAACTTTCAGCAACAAGACCTTTGCTTTCGAGTATTTCTCTCCTCTTCAAATCTTCCTTTTTTTAAAACTACATATTGGCCTATAACGTCAGAGTTTTGAATCAAATTCTTAGTATCAGTATTTATGGCTGAAATTCTAAGGTACACAGGGTATAATATCATGCATGTTTTGTTCGAGTGATTACAAATGTTTTTGACTTTCTTTTAGGATGACATCGACTTACATGCAGTAAAAATTACTGCATCTGTTAAAGTCAAATACTCAAGATTTAAAGCATGTCTAGAATATTTTTCTGATTTTGAAGATTAAAAAAAGCTTTCTTTTTTACTTTGTGAATTATGGGATTTTACTAAGGCATAACTACGAAAAGTAAAATAATGAAAGGTAGTGAAAGTGTCTATCACTAGCTTTTAGATACTTAAAAAAGATAAATAGTAATAATATATAAGGGATATATTTTTCAGGCATGCCCCAAATAAAGATGTTGATCCAAAAGCACTTTACATGTCATTAAAAAGAAAGTCCCAATTTCTGCTGTGATTTAAGCAGGACAGGACAAAGGTATCTTCAT
>PITA01031067.1:0-15715 GCA_004023965.1 Spilogale gracilis
TGCCAATCAGAAAGTCAAGAGATCCCACAAGGCCAACTTGATTTACTACAGCTTACTATATACAGATCAATTGCTAGGAAGACCAAAAAAAGGAAAAACTCTTTGCTAGCAGCCACCTACTGGACAACAAAGAACACATCATCTAATTTAAGAAGAAAAAGAACAGAATACCTCCTTCTGTGACCTCTTGCCCCAAGATGAGGAAGGTTTATTGGAACTGGATTCACAAGCACTGGACTTGCTTATGGTATTGAACTTGCCCACACTGGACATGCCTGTTCTGGATTCAGGAGCTGTGCTGGACACATGTGAGCTGGTTTCAACTTGGAGGATCAAGAAATCTTTGAGAGAGTTATCTTCCTTTTGGGTGGTATTCTCTTGCAAGGCCAATGGCTCCTTTAAGGAAAACTCCTTCCCAGTGGTGGGTTTCTCATTCAACGCAAATGTCTCCTTGACATGGAATGTCTCGTTGAGGGTAGGTTTCTTCTGAAAGGACAATGGCTCCTTAAAAAGGTTATCCTTCTCACTGCTGGGCTTCTCCTGCAAGGTCAAGGGCCCCCTTGCAGTAGCCTCTTCCTCAACTGTGGGATTCTCCTGCAAGGCCAAGTACTCCCTGGGGATGGTTTCCTCAATGCTGGGCTTCTGAAAAACCAGCAGTTGCTTAATAAGGGATTCTTCATTGGTGATATTCTCTTGCAAGGCCAAATCCTTCTTCAAGAGGAACACCTCCCCCTGAGCAGTGGGTTTCTTCTTTAAAGATAACTGCTTCTCAGTGCTTGTTGCCACCTCAATGAAGAGCTCCTCCTTCAGAACTGATGGTTTATTTAAAAGGGATTCCTCTTCAGTAGTGCTTTTCTTCTGCAAAGCCAACAGCTTCTTCAAGGAATCCTCTTTGGTACCAGTCTTCTTCCGCAAACCCAAAGCCTTCCAGAAGAGGGACTCATCTTTGTTGGTAGGTTTAACATGCAATGAAAGTGGCTCCTGAGAAAGGAATTCCTCCTCAGTAGTAGGCTTCTCTGAAGTCAATGGTTCCTTAATATATGATTCTTCTTCAGTGGTGGTCTTTTCTGGCAAGGCCAATGGCTTAGTTGGGAGGGACACCTCCTCCACAGTGGTGTGCTTCTCTTTCAGTACAGATGGATCCTGGAAGAGGAACTCCTCTTCAGTTATAGACTTTTTATTAAAGGGCAACAGCTTCTTAAAGAGTGCCTCTTCTTCAGAGGTGGCCTTCTCTGAGACCAGTGGCATCCTTAAGAGAAACATCTCCTGAGTGATTTGCTTTTTCTTTAAAGATAGCGGTGTCTCAGTAAGGACTGCCTCCTCAGTTGAAGACTTCTTCCTAAGTGACACTTGTTCCATAAAAAAGGAATCTTTATCTTTGTTAATCATATTCTGCAAGTCCAACAGTTCTTGGCAGATAGACATCATTATTTGAGTGGCACACTTTTTCTTCTTTAAAGATAAAGGCTCCTTGGTAGAGATTGCCTCATCTGCCATAGGTTTCTTCCTAAATGGAACTAGTTCCATAAGAAATTCATCTTCACCATTGACATTCTCCTGCAATGTCCCTGGCTTCTTCAAATGAGCCACCTCCCCCTGTGTGGTATGTTTGTCTTGCAACACAAGTGATTCCCTGAAGAGAGACTCCTCCTCAGTGGTAGACTTCTTTTTAAAGGACAACTGCTCCTTAATGAGTGACTTATCTCCAGAGGTGGCCTTCAGTACTAGTGGCTTCTTCAAGTAGGACACTTTACCCTGGCTGGTACACTTTTTCTTCTTTAAAGATAATAGCTTCTTGGTGGGGGTTGCCTCCTCAATGGTATGTTTCTTCTTAAAAGCCAAAGGCTCCTTTAAAAGTGATTCCTCCTCAGTTAGAGTCTTTTGCAAGGTCAAGGCCTTCTTCAAGATGGACACCTCCTCTTGCATGGTGTGCTTCTCTTGTAACATGGATGGCTCATGGAAAAGGGACTCCTCAGTAGTGTCCTTCTTCTTAGAGGACTGTGGCTCCTTAACAAATGACTTCTCTCCAGATGTGGTCTTTTGCAATACTAGTGGCTTCCTCAAGTGATACGTCTTCCCCTGAATGGTACACTTCTTCACAGGTAATGGCTTCTTGGTGGGGTTTGTTTCCTTGGTAGTATGCTTCTTCCTAAGGGACATCAGTTCCATAAGAAATTTATCTTTACTGTCCTTCTCCTCCTGCAATACCTGTGGCTTCTTCAAGAGGACCACCTCCCCACCAGTGGTGTGTTTCTCTTGCAATGCAGATGGCTCCTGGAAGAGAGACTCCTCCTTAGAGGTAGGCTTCTTTTTAAAATCCAGTGGCTCCTTAGTGAGTGTCTTCTCTCCAGAGACAGACTTCTGCAATTCTAATGGCTTTTTTAAGTGCTCCATCTTCCCTTGAACAGTACACTTCTTCTTTAAAGATAATGGCCTCAAGGTGAAGGTTGCCTCCTTGCTGGTAGGTTTCTTCTTGAAATCCAGTGGCTCCTTAATGAGGTACTCCTCTTCAGAGGTGGTCTTCTGCAACACTAGTGGTTTCTGCATATGGGACACCTTCCCCTGAGTGGTATACTTCTTCTTCTTCTTTAAAGATAACACCTTCTTGGTGGGGGTTGCCTCCTCTGTTTTAGGCTTCTTTCTAATGTTTGTTGGCTCCATAAAGAAGGAATCCTCTTCAACAGTGATGTCCTGTAAAGCCATGTTCCCCTGATATGTGCAAATCTTCTTTAAGGATAATCTTCCTTTGGTGATGGCTGCCTCCTCAGTTTTATGTTTCTTCCCAAAAGTCATTGGCTCTACAACAAACTCATCATTGCTGTCAGCCTCCTCCTGTAAGGATGGTGGCTTGTCCATGAGGATAACCTCCCCCTGATTTGTGGACTTCCTTAAAGATAATGCTCTCATGAAAAGGTCTATGTCCTTAGTAGTGAGTTCCTCTTTTAAAATTAATGGCTTTTTGAAAAATGATACCTCCTGAGTAGTGCTTGTTTTAGAGATGGTAGGTATCTCCATAATGAGCGGTTTCTCCATATTTGGTACCAGGGTAGTAGAGACTACTACTGGTGAAGGTTCCAGCTTATAACTATAAAGGAAACAATATCTGAGTAAGAACAATGTAGTTCCTAGAATCCTGACCAACTATCTCATTTTGGTGCTATGTTTACCAAAGTTATAAAAGGGGAAAGGACTTCAACCTCAAGGGACAGATTAAAGGGTTAAAATCAATGGGTATCATAGTGAATCAACTAAGTAGCACACTGTATAGTTTCTATGGCCCACGTTCTCACACTTTTCTGAAAAATTTCCCCTAAAATCCATGTTATGCTTTGCTATATATGAATGATTTCCTCTATTTATATATAAAGTCTTTATTCTACTACCACATTGTATGAGTTATCTGTTATTATATCAGTCTCCCTCACTAGCTACATTTTTTATCTTTGTCTATCAGCACCAGGCATCTGGTAAAATGCAGGCTGAAATTAATTTTGTTTGCAGGCTTATGATAAAATTATGAGAGAAGCTTAGGAATGCTTAGAAAATAAAGGTGGGCTGGTACTTAATGTTGGAGATATCTAACCACACCCCCTTTAACCTAAGCTATTAATGAGATACTTTCCCAGTGGAGAGAATAAAAAGACCACAACGGACATTTATTCACAAGGGTCAGAGTCAAAGCTTTGTTTTGAACAGGGTTTCATGTCCAATTAGTAACTAACCTGTGTAATCAAATCACTGGAGGACTAGAAACCAGAATAAGAGAGAATTTAAGGCAAATACAATCATCAGTCTGAACAAGAGTAAATTCCCCCAAAACTAGATAGTATCTGATTCCATTTATGGAATGTCCAGAACAGACATACCCATAAGGGTATATCCATAAAAGAAAGTAGATTGGTGGTTGCCTGTGGCTGGAAAGGGGCAGGGAAGAGTAGGGGGTAGAATGGGAGGCTGGGAAAGGAAAGGGATGACTAATGGGTTCAAGTCTGGAGGGGTTGAAAATTAGATAGTGGTAATGGCTTTACAACTCTATGAATATAACTTAAAAATCACTGTATTTTTTTTAAAAGGGAAGTGCCTAGAGAGGTTCCACATGGCCTGATAGATTCCAGGTCCCTCCTGATGAGAACAGTCTTCAGATAACCTAGTTATGATTAAGAGTATGCCTTCTAGAGCTAAACTGCCTGGATTCAAATCCTGAATCCTCCACCTACTGGCCGGGTTACCTTGGGCAAGTTAACTGCCTGTGCTTCACTCTTTTCACCTATACAATGGGGATATTACCTCCTTTATAGGGTTGTTGTGAAGATTTAATTAATATGCAATAAAAACACGTAAAACTAAGGAGCAGTTCAAAACTAATTGTATGTCAATAAATCAGTTTACTTAGAGGAAATGGACAAATTCGTAAGAAGACACAAACTATCAAAACTGACTTAAAAAGAAAATAGAAAATCTGAGTGGACCTATAACCAAAAACACTGAATTAATATAAAAATTACCCACAAAAGGGGCGCCTGGGTGGCTCAGTTGGTTAAGCGACTGCCTTCGGCTCAGGTCATGATCCTGGAGACCCGGGATCGAGTCCCACATCGGGTTGCCTGCTCGGCGGGAAGCCTGCTTCTCCCTCTCTCACTCCCTCTGCTTGTGTTCCCTCTCTGGCTATGTTTCTCTCTGTCAAATAAATAAATTTAAAAAAAAATTCTTGAAAAAAATTACCCACAAAGAAAAGTCCAGGCCCAGAAGGTTTTGCTGGGGAATTCTACCAAACATCTAAAGAATTAATACCAGTTCCTCATAAATAATCCCAAGAAATAGAAGACATAAGAACAGTTACCAACTCATTCTATGAAGCCAATATTACTCTGATGCCAAAAACAAAGACATCACAAGAACATTATAGTCTGGTATTTCTTAAAAAATACAAGTGCAAAAATCCTCCACAAAATACTAGCAAATCGGGGCGCCTGGGTGGCTCAGTTGGTCAAGCAACTGCCTTCGGCTCAGGTCATGATCCCGGAGATCCGGGATCGAGCCCCACATCGGGCTCCCTGCTCGGCGGGAAGCCTGCTTCTCCCTCTGTCACTCCTCCTGCTCGTGTTCCCTCTCTGGCTGTGTTTCTCTCTGTCAAATAAATAAAATCTTAAAAAAAAATACTAGCAAATCAAATCCAGCAACACATAAAAGCATTATACACCATGACCAAGTGGGATTTGTCCCAGGAATACAAGATTAGTGGAACATCCAAAAATCAATTCATGTATCAAACCATATTAATGGAATAAAAAACAAAAGCCACATGATCATCTCAATAGATCCAGAAAAATCATTTGACAAAATACAACACCCTTTCATGATAAAAGATTCGACAGACCAGGAATAGAAAGGAGATTTCTCAACTTGATAAAGGGCATCTACAAAAAACCCAAAGCTAACATTGTACTTAATGGTGAGAGACTGATGATTTCCTCCTAAGATCAGGGAAAAGACAAGATATGCAACTCTTCTTTAGAGGGTGGGAGATAAAATAAAAAAATAAAATAAAAGGCTTCCAGATTGAAAAGATGTAAAACCGTGTATTAGCAGATGATATGATTTACATATAGAAAATCCTAGGAATCCACCCAAAAACTATTAGAACTAATATACAAGTTTAGCAAGGTTCCATGATACAAGATCAATATACCAAAATCACATATATTTCTATATCCTTGCAATGAACAGTATGAAAAAGAAATTAGGAAAACAAATCCATTTAAAACAGTATCAAGAAGAATAAAATGCTCAGAAATAAATTTAACAAAAGAAGTATAAAACTTATATTCTGAAAACTACAAAAATGTTGAGAAATTAAAAGTCGAAATAAATGAAAAGACATCTCATGTTTGTGGGGTGGAAGACTTAGTATTAAGATGGTAATACTCCCGAAACTAATTTACAGGTTCAAGACGATGTCTGTAAGCATCCCAGTGGAAAATGACAAGCTGATTCTAAAATGTATAAGGAATTGCAAGGAACCCAGAATAGCCAAAACTGTCTTGAAAAGGAGGAACAAGCTGGAGGAGTCACACTTCCTAATTTCAAAATGCACTAGAGAGCAACAACAATCAAGATGATGTGGCACTGGCATAATGGCAGACATGTAGATTGACGGAATAAAATTGAGACTTTGAAAATAAACACTTGCATTTATAGTCATTTGATTTTTGACAAGGATGCCAAGATAATTTGGTGGAGAAAGATTAGTCTTTTTAACAAATAGTGCTGGGACAACTGGATATCTACATGCAAAACAATGAAATTAGACTGCTAACACACACTAACAACAAACATTAACTCAAAAGGAATCAATAACCTAAGAGCTAAAACTTTAAAGCTCTGCAAAGAAAATCTTAAATCTTTATAACCTCAGATTTTGCAATGGTCTTTTACAGAGGACACCAAAAGCATAAGCAACAAAGGAAAAAATAAATTGGACTTCATCAAAATTAAAAACTTTTTGCCTCAAAGGATACTAACAAGAAAATGAAAAGACAACTCACAGAGCAGATGAAAATATTTGCAAATTACATATCTGATCAGAGACTTGTAGCTAGAAAATATAAAGAACTCTTACAACTTAAAAATGAAAAGTTCAACAATGAAATTTTTTCAATTGGCAAAGGATCTGAATAGACATCCTCCAAAAATTTATGCAAGTGGGCAATAAGCACATGAAAGATGGGGCACCTAGGTGGCTCAGTTGGTTAAGCCACTGCCTTCAGCTCAGGTCATGATCCTAGAGTCCCGGGATCAAGTCCTGCATCGGGCTCCCATCTCTGCAGGGAGTCTGCTTTCCCTCTGACCTTCTCCCCTCTCATGCTCTCTCTCACTCACTCTCTCTCTCAAATAAATAAATAAGATATATTTTTAAAAAGCACATGAAAGATGATTAACATAATCAGTCATCAGAAAAATGCAAATCTAGGGGAGCATGAGTGGCTCAGTCGGTTAAGTGTTTGCCTTTAGCTTGATCATGAATGGTCACGGGATGTCATCAAGCTACCTGCTCAGGTGGAAGCCTACTTCTCCCTCTCCCTCTGCCAGCTGCTCCCTCTACTTGCACTCTCTCTGTCAAATAAATAAATAAAATCTTTTAAAAAAACGTTACCTGACTTCAGGCTTTATTACAAAGCTGTGATTACCAAGACAGCATGGTACTGGCACAAAAACAGAGAAATAAACCAATGGAACAGAGTAGAGAGTCCACATATGGACCCACAAATATATGGTCAAATCATCTTCAACAAAGCAGGAAAAATATATCCAGTGGAAAAAAGACAGTCTCTTCAATAAATGGTGCTGGGAAAATTGGACAGCTACAAATAGAAGAATGAAACTAAATCATTCTCTACACTACACACAAAGGCAAACTCGAAATGGATGAAAGACCTCAACATGAAGTAGGAATCCATCAAAATCCTGGAAAAGAACATAGGCAGTAACCTCTTTGACATCGGCCACAGCAACTTCTTTCAAGACATGTCTCCAAAGGCAAAGGAGACAAAAGCGAAAAAGAACTTCTGGGACTTCATCAAAATAAAAAGCTTCTGCACAGCAAAGGAAACAGTCAACAAAACAAAGAGGTAACCCAAATAATGGGAGAGGATATTTGCAAATGACACTACAGACAAAGGGCTGGTATCCAAGATCTATAAAGAACTACTCAAACTCAACATCCAAAAAGAAGATGAATACATCAAAAAATGGGCAAGAGACATGAAGAGGCACTTCTCCATAGAAGATATACAAATGGCTAATAGACACATGAAAAAATGTTCAGTGTCACTAGCTATCAGGGAAATTCAAATCAAAACCACACTGAGATACCACCTTACACCAGTCAGAATGGCCAAGATTAACAAGTCAGGAAACAACAAGTGTTGGAGAGGCTGCGGAGAAAGGGGAACCCTCTTACACTGTTGGTGGGAATGCAAGCTGGTGAGGAGATTCCTTAAAAAATTAAAAATAGAACTACCCTATGACCCTGAAATTGCACTACTGGGCATTTACCCCAAAGATACAGATGTAGTGAAAAGAAGGGCCATATGTACCCCAATGTTCATAGCAACAATGGCCACAATCGCCAAACTGTGGAAAGAGCCAAGGTGCCCTTCAACAGATGAATGGATAAAGAAGATGTGGTACATATATACAATGGAATACTACGTCTCCATCAGAAAGGATGAATATCCAACTTTTGTAGCAACATGGACTGGACTGGAAGAGATTATGCTGAGTGAAATAAGCCAAGTAGAGAAAGTCAAGTATCACATGGTTTCACTTACTTGTGGTGCATAAGGGGTAATACCGAGGACAGTGGGAGAAGGAAAGGAAATGGGAAGTAGGGTAATTCAGGGAGAGAAACGAAACATGAAAGGCTTTGGACTCAGAAACAAACTGAGGGACTTGGAGGGAGGAGGTGAGGGGATGAGACAGCCTGGTGGTGGGTACTGAGGGCACCTATTGCATGGAGCACTGGGTGTGGGGCATGGGCAATTAATCTTGGAACACTGAAAAAATAAAATAAATTTAAAGTCAAAAAAAAAAGAAAAAAAAATGCAAATCTAAAGCACAATGAGATACCACTTCACACCCATTAGAGTGGCCATAATAATAATAATAATAATAATAAAATAGTAAGTGTTGGCCAGGATGCAGAAAATTGGAAACCCTCATACAGTGCTGGGAGGAATGTAAAATAGTGCCACCACTATGGAATACAGTTTGGCAGCTCCTCATTGAGTTCAACACAGAATTACCACATGATCTAATAATTACATTTCTAGGTATATATACAAAATAATTAAAAATAGGTGTTCAAACAAAAACTTGTACACAAATGTTCATAACCATACCATTCACAATAACCAAAAGGTCAAAACATCCAAATGTCCATCAATTGAAGAATGGATTAAAAAAGTACAGTAAATTCATACAATGGAATATTATTGGTCAACAAAAAGGAATGAAGTACTGATACCTGAAACAATATGGATGAACCCTGAAAGCACTATACTAAATGAAAAAAGCTAGACAAATAAGACTACACATTGTATAATTCCATTGATATGAAATGCCCAGAATAGGCAAATCTATAGAAACAGAAAATAGATTAGTGATTGCCTAGAGCTGGGGGTAGGGGGAATGGGGGAATTGAGAGGCGATAGCTAGTTACAGGTTGGGTTTTTTTGTTGGTTTTTCTTTTCTTTTTTTTGATTCATGAAAATGTTCTAAAGTTCATTGTGGTGATGGCTGCAAAATTTCAAATATACTGAAAGCTTTCACTATATAATGTGTGAACTACATACATTAAATGGGTACATTTTATGGTATGTAAATTATATCTCAAAAAAGCCGTTAGCAAAAATAAAAAAGCCCACTCAGAATAATGTGTGATTATAGTGAGCTCTCAATAAATGTCAGCCACTAGTTCTAGTGCTGTTATTAAGATCCATTCCAAAAAAAAAATAAATTTTTTAAAAAAGGGAGGCGCCTGGGTGGCTCAGTTGGTTGGGCAACTGCCTTCGGCTCAGGTCATGATCCCATTGACCCGGAATTGAGTCCCACACATCGGGCTCCCTGCTCGGAGGGAAGCCTGCTTCTCCCTCTCTCACTCCCCCTGCTTGTGTTCCCTCTCTGGCTGTGTTTCTCTCTGTCAAATGGATGAAATCTTTAAAAAAAAAAATCCATTCCACTGAATCCTGAACGAAGGCAACAATGTTTATGGTATTTTGTGAGGATTTCCTTGCTAAAGTCAGAACTGTAAAAGAAATTCAGGAGACAATAATTCAAGAAATTAAAGTCAAAATACACATAGAAATCCTAGAAATTTCATTTCAGCAAGAAACTAAGTAGGGATGATGCTAATCTGGTTTGATTTCTTTGGGCTAGATAATTAGAAAAGTGTCCTGTGGACCTACCATGTTAATTTTCTATAATTACCCAACCTTTTTCTCATACCCTTTGGAACCCATGCTTAAGCCTACTATAGGTATCTAGCTAACTTATTCTTTTCTTTCCTGAAAGTAATTCCCACTGGGATGAGGAGAGACTATAGAAAGGACTAACTCCACCCTCTAACTCTTCTTCTAATAAAAGTCTTCCTAGGGGTAAATCCTTTTCCTAACCCAAATGAAAATACTCATATCTACTTGCAGAACCTGTGAACAGTTCCCTGTAACATCTGGAAAACACAGGTTTTTGGCCAAGAGAGATGGTAATTTCTCTCCAGTAACAAGGGACAAACCTCTCCCAAAAGCTTCTAATGAGATAAGCAGACTGGCAAGCTATTAGCCAGCTGCTGAGTATCCCCTGAAAAGTTGCCCCCACAATCTCAAGGACAGACTAGCACAAACAGGGACTGAATTACTAAAAAAGAGAAAAGATGAGCACAAGATTTTTTGGCAATCTTCCCAATGACAACAGCTCTTTTAATATGCACACACCATGGAAAGAGAGAGGAGGCCTATAACACTTCAGCAACCACATCTTGGCTCACTTCAGCATCCAAGGGTTAGTGTGGTAATCACCACTGTGGCTCACTAAACGTGTTCTCAGTGGTGGACAATAGGGGGTCAAAGGGTGTCACATACTCTTCTTTACCATCTAAAACACTGCCATCTGAGTCTCTTCGTACTCACCTTTCCTTATTCATCTCATTGTTTTTGGCCAACCCAAGAGTAGGTGTATTCCCTTTTATCTTCTTGGAAACATCTTTAACAAACTCTTTATTACCTTCCTTCTTGAGCTGGGCAGGTTGACTTTGAGAAGCCTGCAAAAAACATGGGGGGAGCGGGCAGGGGAGAAAGAAGCAAGGAAATCTAGAGAACCACAAATTACCTAAAAGGTACCACTTAGAGGAAAGTTCTGACCCACATTCCTACCTTGGACACCTTGTTTGAGTGTTCCCATGAGTTATAATTAAAACATCCCACAACCAATGTGGCACTGGTGTCAACCAATCAAAATGGAAGCTAGCAGTGTAGTAGCCAAATACCAGCCTTAAGTGATTCCAAGGTACACAGAATGTAGTTCTGATCTCCATGTCAGGTATACTGGGGGGCAAAGTCCAAAAAAGGTATTTTGTTACTATCACATTCTACTTTGACTCCATAAGATATTCAGTGTGGGGAAAAATGTAACATAACTGGCTTTGCTACCTGCGTATACCAAGATCAACTACTAGTTTTTAGGGTAGGCCTCTAACACAACACTACCTGTGATACATCTATCCCATCACTGAGGGGATTTTTTATTTAACGTGAGGGGATAATCATAACTAATTCTATCAAATAGAAGAGATCATGAGATTTTGAATAATATCAGTAAAAATGAAATTAAAAGTTACGCCTTTAAAATGAAACAAACTGAACCTAATTATATTCCAAATAAATGTCATAGTCACACTAAGGGAAAAAGAAAAAACAGAAGAAAATACAAGAAATAACTAATCCAAGTAAAAACTGTTTTGGACTATATACCCCCAAAATACACATCCTCAGTCAGGATGGATTTGCAGGATAACAGAGAATATTGCAAATAAATGAGGAACTCTTTCTTTAACTATTTGTCAGAGATGGCACAAGAGAGAGCTGCAGGCAGATGGAGAAGCAGGCTTCCTGCTGAGCAAGGAGCCCAATGCAGGACTCAATCCCAGTATCCTGGGATCATGACCTGAGCTGAAGGCAGACGCCCAACTGACTGAGCCACCCAGGTCCCAAATCTGGAACTCTTTTTAATAGGTTGATTATGGTGGTATGAATCAAGTAATTTTGAAACCCTTTTACATGGGTTATAGTACTGAGCAAATGTGTTGATGTGCTCATTGTAGAAGAAGGAATATATAAATATGGATTGGGGAATGCAAGGAAAAACCATGTGTATTGGAATGGGAGCTGTGTAAATTCATGATTTCTTAAATAGGCATATGTATATATACAGCTGAGTATGTGGGTATATGTATACATGTGTGTGGATCTGTGTAAACAAATATATATGTATATGTATGTTTAACTACACATATATGTATATGTGCATATAAAGATTTGGTTTAGACAAAAATCATCAATGGATGCTAAATATAGGGAAAATTCTGATGAAGGGCAAATTATTTGCATGCTTTTTAAAAATATTTTATTTACTTATTTGAGAGAGAATGAGTGAGAGACAGCATGAGAGGGGAGAAGGTCATAGGGAGAAGCAGACTCCCCGCAGAGCTGGGAGCCTGATGCGGGACTCGATCCTGGGACTCCAGGATCATGACCTGAGCTGAAGGCAGTGGCTTAACCAACTGACCACCCAGGCGCCCTTCTTCGCAGGCTCCTAAGAGTCTGTCCAACACACCACTTATTAGTTACAAGAGGAAAAAAAATACACACTAATTATACAGTGGGAAGCCAGATAATATTCTGACTGGGTGATTAAAATTTAATATCACCAATGAGAGACAGATGGACATCATGTGCCTCCAGATGTGATATCCTACACAAGACAGAGTATCACCTACACAGTATCCCAACCAAGCATATATAACATCAATCTAGTCACATGGGAACATCAGACAAACACAAAGTGAGGAATGTCCTATTTTTAAGAGTGTCTAGGGGTGCCTAGGTGGCTCAATCAGTTAAGCATCTGCCTTTGACTCATGTCATGATTCTGGGGTCCTAAGACTGAGCCCCAAATCGGGCTCCCTGCTCAGCAGGGAGTCTGCTTCTCCCTTTCCCTCTGTGCATGCTCTCTTTCTCTCTCAAATAAATAAGTAATATATAAATAAAAGGGTGTCTAGGTGGGACTGTATTTTTCAAAAATGGTAATGTCAATGAAAAACAAAGAAAGGCTATGGAAACTTTCCAGATTAAAAGCAGCTACAGACTCTGAAACTAGTAATATATTATATGTTAATGAATTGAATTTAAATTAAAAAATGTTTTTTTTAAAGCAGCTAGATAAATGACAAGTAAATGATACTACATTGGATCCTTTACTGGAGGGTAAAAGTACTTGCAACATTTACCTTATAAAGTCAACTGAAGAAATTGGAATATGGATAACAGATTACATAAAAATATCATATCAATGTAAATTTATAAAGTTGTTAACAGTACTGTGGTTATATAAGATTTATAGATATAAGATATATATATCTATATATAAGATATATAGATAACTGTGGTTATATAAAATTTCTCAGGGGCACCTAACTGGCTCAGTCAGTTGGGCACCTGACTCTTAGTTTCAGCTTATGTCATGATCAGCAGGGAGTCTGCTTGAGATTCTTCTCTCTCTCCCTATCCTTTTGCACCTCTCCCTGCTCACACTCACACTCTTTCTCTAAAATAAATAAATAAATCTTTTTTTTAGACAAAATTCACATTTTATTTGGTTTAGACAAAAATCATAAATAAAATATGAAATAAACTATACAAAATTTATTTTCTTCACCAAAAATAACAGCAATATTTTCTGTATTATTCCTAGATAAACCATACTTATTTTTGTAGGTTTTCCAGGTTTTGTTTATAAATCAAGATGAGGCAGTAAATATAGTCATGGAAAAAGACAGAGGGAAACAGATCGGCTGTCAGTATCCAGCTGGCTGGATACTGTCAGTATCCATGGCCTCTGATCCTGTCAGTATCCATGGCCTCTGATCCTGTCTTGACCATGAACAGAGGTGTTCAACATATACCTGCTAAAAAGCTTATGGAGATGTAGGTGTTCAACATAGACTTGCTAAAGAGCTTTTGAAGATGTAGGCTCAACAAAGGAATGTAAACAGCAACAACCCAATGTGGAACAACAGTGGCAGGCTCTCCCATCCAAACTTGAACTGTAACTTGCTTCTTAAGTACATTTGATAAAGACAAAATCTCTCCTGCAATCCTTGCTTGGCAAGCTCAGGTGTTTCTCTCTCTCTCTCTGTCTGGTAACTCCCTTAACTGTCTATTACAGATTTTTAACCATACTAACACTCCTACTATTCAAAGGTCACTGGTGAGCTTCTTGTAACATTTTATAAAATGTATTCCTCCCAAACCTCTTCAAAATCTTTATCTTCTAAGAACTGATAACTCAATACTCGACAATTGGATCCAGTGATAATAAAGGTTATGTCTAAAATGACTTAACTAAAACAATTCCCAAGTGTCATTAGCAGAGATCCCACTGAAGTGTAATGTGGCACTTTCAATGCTATCTTCTGGAAGAACAGGTATGTCTCCAAAGCAAGAGTTTAAACAGGGGCCGTTTAAATAGGCAGATTATCAATGGCTAATGTATTCAATGAGAGGTCGACAGGTCAAGATATTCAGTGATTAAGTGGCCTACATACACCTACCTGACAGCTTTTCTCTAAGATGTTTTCAAATTTCTTACAGATTTTTCCAAATATCAAACATAAGAGAAAGCCTACTTTAAATGTTTCTTAGGTATTTTCAATGGTTTCTGAGTTATCTGTAGGAAGCTCTGACTTAGTTGTATAGAGTTTGATATATGTGTCCACCATTAAATCCAGATCATGTTTTATATCAAAATTTATGTTAAGCAAAGCCAAGTTACTTGACCTTTGGTCTGTCAAAGTGTTCCGCAGGTATGCTTTGAGACGCTTCCGCCCATTTTCATAGCGTTCATTCTCAACCTTCATCACAGGAAGAATACACAGGACTTTCAACAATGCGTAAACATTAGGAAAAAACTTGATGTCTGGTAGATGTAGGGCTTCATAAATGGTAGATGGAAGCTCTATATCTTCCCCTCTGTGTTTCCACTTGATTCTCCAGCAATACAGCTCAGCCGAGAGTGTGTTGGGATTGGACAAATCACTTCTGTACATGTCAGCATGGTGCTCCTCTGATATATTAAATTTGAGCTGTCCCATGACAGAGAGTACAAGAGATAAGCATTTAAGAGCTTTGAGGTGCTGTTCTGAGAATATATCTTTCAGTTCCTGAATAATGTGTTCCACTGTTGGAACACTTAGAGTTTCTTTATAGTAACTCTCAGAGGTGAGCTGAGATCCCAGGTTACCTTGCTGGGCTCTGCGGAATTTCCCAGGCAGTTTCATCTGAATATCAAGTTTAGTTGCCAAATTTGTGGCTTCTTCGAACCAAAATTCATGATAAACTTCAATATTTTCCATCACTTCATTTAGTGAATGGAGCACTGCAGTCAAGCTACTAGCTGCAAAGAAGACATCAGAAGTTTGCCCTTGGAGATTTTTCCCAAAGGCTCTTGTAAAAGATAGAGCATTTTTTTTTTAATTTTATTTATTTGACAGAGAGAAACACAGCAAGAGAGGGAACACAAGCAGGGGGAGTGAGAGAGGGAGAAGCAGGCTTCCCGCCGAGCAGGGAGCCTGATGTGGGACTTGATCCCGGGTCTCTGGGATCATGACCTGAGCCGAAGGCAGTCGCTTAACCAACTGAGCCACCCAGGCGCCC
Source organism: Spilogale gracilis (assembly GCA_004023965.1). Classification (NCBI taxonomy): domain Eukaryota; kingdom Metazoa; phylum Chordata; class Mammalia; order Carnivora; family Mephitidae; genus Spilogale; species Spilogale gracilis. Next base: position 15,486 of record PITA01031067.1, read on the forward strand.
CAAGATAGAACATTTTTAAGAACAACAATGGTCAGAGGGTCAAGATGGCGGAAGGCCAGGTGACCGCATTTCAGGGAGTTCCCTGAAGAGAGCTGAATTCCAACAAAAAAACCACTACAAGACCACCGTGAACACCCATGAAACCAGCCTGAAATGTGATATTTCCCACTTCTGGACCGCCACGAGAGACAAAGAACATCGGCAAAAAGGTAGAAACAAATTGGAGGGTC
>PITA01031069.1:0-15716 GCA_004023965.1 Spilogale gracilis
TGGCTGTCCAATTTTTCCAACATCATTTCTTGAAGAGACTGTCTTTTTTCCATTGGACATTCTTTCCTGCTTTGTTGAACTTTTTATAGACCATAGAGTTGAGGCTCCATTTCTGGGCTCTCTATTGTGTTCCATTCATCTATGTGTCTGTTTCTGTGTCTGATGATTACAGTTTTGTAGTAGAGCTTGAAATCTGGAATTGTGATGTCACCAGCTTTAGTTTTCTTTTCAACATTCTGGCTATTTGAGGTATTTTCTGGTACCATATGAATTTTAGGATAATTTGTTCCATTTCTTTGAATAAAGCTGATGGTGTTTTGATAGGGATTGTATTAAATGTGTAGATTTCCTTAGGTAGCATAGATATCTTCACAATATTTTTTTTTTTGTACCTAAGAATTTTTACATTTCTTTGTGTCTTCCTCAATTTATTTCATGAGTACTTTATAGTTTTCATAATACAGATTCTTTGCTTCCTGGTTAGGTTTATTCCTAGGTATCTCATGGTTTTGGGTGCAATTGTAAAGGACATTGACTCCTTAATTTCTCTTTCGTTTGTCTTGCTGTTGGTGTATAGAAATGGAACTGATTTCTGTGCATTGATTTTATATCCTGACACTTTACTGAACTCCTGTAAGAGTTCTAGCAGTTTTGGAGTAGAGTCTTCTGGGTTTTCCACATAAAGTGTCATATCATCTGCAAAGAGTGAGAGTTTGACTTCTTTCCTGATTCGGATTTCCTTTATTTACTTTTGTTGTCTGATGCTGAGGCTAGAACGTCTAGTACTGTGTTGAATAGCAGTTATGATAGTGGGCAGCCCTGCCATGCTCCTGACCTTAGGGGAAAAGCTCTCAGTTTTTCCTCATTTAGAATGATATTTGCTCTGGGTTTTCATAGATGGTTTTTATGATATTGAGGTATACATCCTCTATCCCTATGCTGTGAAAAGTTTTGATCAAGAAAGGATGCCATACGGGGCGCCTGGGTGACTCAGTTGGTTAAGTGACTGCCTTCGGCTCAGGTCATGATCCCGGTGACCTGGGATTGAGTCCCACATCAGGCTCCCTGCTCGGCAGGAAGACTGCTTCTCCCTCTCTCACTCCCACTGCTTATGTTCCCTCTCTGGCTGTGTTTCTCTCTGTCAAATAAATTAAATATTAAAAAAAAAAGGATGCCATGCTTTGTCAAATGCTTTTTCAGCATCTATTGAGAGTATCATATGGTTCTTGTTCTTTCTGTTATTAATGTAATTAATAACTGATGGATTTGAGGATATTGACCCAAGCTTGCAGCCCAGGAATAAATCCCACTTGGTTGTGGTGAATAATCTTTTTAATGTATTGTTGGATCCTATTGGCTAGTAATTTGGTGAGCATTTTTGCATCTGTGTTCATTAAGGATATCAATCTGTAATTCTCATTTTTGATGGGGTCTTTGTCTGGTTTGGCGATCAAGGTAATCCTGGCCTCATAAAATGAGTCTGGAAGTTTTCTTTCTGTTCCTATTTTTTTTTTTTTTTTAGAACAGTTTCAGGAGATTAGATATTAATTCTTCTTTAAATGTTTGGTAGAATTCCCCTGGGACGCATCTGTCCCTAGGCTCTTTTATGTTTGGAGATTTTTAACGACTGCTTCCATCTCCTTGTTGGTTATGGGTCTGTTCAGATTTCTATTTTTTCCTGGTTCAGTTTTGGTAGTTTATATTTGTATGTCTCTAGGAATGCATTCATTTCTTCCAGATTGTCAAATTTGCTGTTGTATATTTGCTCATAATATGTTCTTATAGTTGTTTGTATTTCTTTGGTGTTGATTGTGATCTCTCCTCTTTCATTATAATTTTATTAATTTGGGTCCTTTCTCTTTTCTTTTTGATAAGTTAGGCCAATGGCTGATAATCTTATTAATTCTTTGAACAAAACAACTCTTAGTTTCATTGATTTGTTCTACTGTCCTTTTGGTTTCTATTCCATTCATTTCTGCTCTGATGTTTATTACTTCTCTTCTCCTCCCAGTTTAGCTTTCTTTGCTGTTCTTTCTCCAGCTTCTTTGGGTGTAGGGTTAGGTTGTGTAATTGAGACCTTTCTTGTTTCTTGAGAAAGACTTGTATTTCTATATACTTTCTTCTTAGGGCTGTCTTTGCTGTGTCCCAAAGATTTTGAACAGTTGTATTTTCATTTTCACTTATTTCCATAATTTTTTAAAATTCTTCTTTACCTTTCTGTTTCACCCATTCATTCTTTAGTAGGATGATGTATTTGAGTTCATGTATTTGAGTTCTTTTCAACTCTCCTCTTGTGGTTGAGTTCTAGTTTCAAAGCATAGTGGTCTTAAAATATGCAGGGAATGATCCCAAATTTTGATACCAGGTGAGACCTGATTTGTGACCCAGGATGTGATCTCTTCTGGAGATTGTTCCATGTGGTCTAGAGAAGAATGTGTATTCTGTTGCTTTGGGATCAAATGTTCTAAATATATCTGTATGTTCATCTGGTACAGTGTGTCATTGAAATCCTTTATTTCCTTGCTGTTCTTTTGCTTAGATGATCTGTCCATTTCAGTGAGGGGCGTGTTAGTGAACTCTACTATTATTGTATTATTGTTGATGTGTTCCTTTGATTTTGCTATTAATTGGTTTATATAATTGGCTGCTCCCATGTTAGGGACATAACTATTTAAAATTTTTAAATTTTCTCATTGTACAGACACTTGAAGTATGACATACTGTCCTTCCATATCTCTTACTATAGTCTTTGGCTTAAAATCTAAGTTATTTGATATAAGGATTGCCACCTTAGCTTTCTTTTGATGTCCAATAGCATGAAAAATTGTTTTCCATCCTTCACTTTAAATCTGGAGGTGTCTTCGGGTCTAAAATGAACTCTGTGAAATTACTTATCACAGAAACATTTAATAATGCATCATTCTAACAAAACAAACATTAAAAAACTCATTTGATAAATAAAACCAATAAATTGATTTGATGAAAAATAGTAATTTTATAGCATACTAATTTCACTCTTGTTCATAATATTATTGTTTGTTTTCCTTTTAAAGCGTGAGTTATTTATTTTTGAGAGAAATTATGCACAAATAGGGGGTGGAGGTAGAGGAAGATGGAGAGAGATTCTCAAGCAGATGTTCTTCTGAGCAGGGAGCCCAATGTAGGGTTCCATCCTAATACCCTAAGATCATGACTGGAGCCAAAATCAAGAGTCTCAGGCTCAACAGATTGAACCATCCAGGTGCCTAAATATTACCATCTATTTAGACAAACTATTATTTAAAAAAAAAATCAAGGTTGATTTAGCTACTGCACAAATTATTTTTACTTGGCTATTTTATACTTTCCATTTTAGATGTGTCTCCTTTATGAAGGACAGTTATGATGTTATATGCTATATATGTTTTTCTAACAAATCATCATGACTTAGCATCACCGTCTTTATATTGCCAAGCTTCCAATTAGATTTATATCACTTAAAGCATTTTATTCATAGTTTTCCTTTAGTTTGGGAGTTTTGGGTGGTAGGATTAAAAATTCAGGTAACATTTTCTTTAAGATTTATTGAATTATTGAATTTGAAATTTTGTTATTTGTGAATGCTATATTATAAAGTCTATCTTTAAAGTTGCTAACTTTTAACAGTTCCATAAGACACATAATTATCTGTCATTTATTCCAAAATAGAACTCAAAGAATTTTGCAGTTAACACTCAGTTCCACTTATGTCATAGACTGGATGGAAGATGACATATCAGTAGCTAACCAATAATTCATATTTGAAAGTATGATTCTATTTTCTTCAAATATAGAGAAAGAAAAAGTCCTGCTTAAGGCAGTCCATGATAATTTTTGTGTGTCACATTAATCTGGTCATAAATTATTTGTAAATTTTTTAGTTTTACTTATTTATTTATTTGTTTGTTTTTAAATATTTTAATTATCACAAGCAGGGGGAGTGAGAGAGGGAGAAGCAGGCTTTCCACCAAGCAGGGAGCTGATGCGGGGCTTGATCCCAAGACTCAAGGATCATGACCTGAGCCAAAGGCAGATGCTTAATGACTGAGTCACCCTTGTGCTCCTGTAACTTTTCAAGTTTTAAAATATGTGACTTTCCTGTAACAAAACCCTGGACATTTGAAAATTCATCTGCTTTGTTGCAAACAGTTACTATACTCTCTCTTTGTTTTTTTTTTGTTTTGTTTTTTTTTAAATATATTTTGTCATACATATAATGCTTTCTGAGTTTTTGTGTTTTTTTTTTTTTTGTAGTTAACATGGAAACTAATTCTGTGCTATGTAGTGATTTCTTAATTTAACTTTGTTTATCAATAAGTGAGTTTAACTTTCCTTAAAAAGATGTTGAGCCATATTGCTAGAGGAAAATTTACATCCATATGTGGTTGTTAAGTTGTTGGTTTTCCTTACAATATTCCCAATATTTAAGCCATTCAGTAACTATGCTAAAATAATTATCTTTGAAATACATATTTTGCTGGTATACATAAGGTTTAAATAAATTATGTTATTAAGTAAAATATAATATCTAAATTAAACTGTGCAAACCCAATAAACACCTGGTAAATTAACAATCAGTGCAAATATAATAAAGAGTATCCCACTAACATATGCTTTAGTTAACATGTTTACAAGTTATTTTGAGAGTATTAAGTAATCTGTAAAATTAGTTTTACAGTTACAGTGGAAGTTAACAGAACTTGTACCTATTTTCTGATTTTACAGTGGTTTATTAAGATTGATAACTCCAGTCTCCAGAGAAACAGTAAGAGTAAACAGTGTATCTAACAATAGATGTGTCAGGAAAAGAATTGGATAAAAAAATGAATTCCTGGAGTTATAGATATTTCTAGTGACAGCACCCAAGGTAATGTCTCTTAGCATCTCAAGGATGAGGATACCAGCTTCCTGTGCAGTGTTAAGTAGAGAAGTAGTGAATAGACAAAAGGAAAACACATAGTAATGAAGGGCATTACTTCTTTAGGGGGCAACTGCTTCCTTAACAATTTGGCTCAGATAGTGCTTTGCCTAGTGCATCCTCCCTCAAGAAAAAAAAAAAAACTATTGCTTGAATGATAAATACAGCATGTATAATTGAAGGTGGCGGGTAAGTGGGTATTTAGCATTTCCATTTGTTACACCATGAATATGGGGGGGAATATATTAGTAAAAACATTTAATTTTTGCATTGTTAATGATACTCTGCCAGTCATCTTCTGGGCACATAGAGAACCAAGTTCCTTATTGCTTGCATGCCAAATGTAAAGCAAAGAGAACTTTCCTAAACTCTTCTAATCCTTTTTGCTTGTTCATTTACATATGTTGATGACTAGTTGGGTAATGTGCATTCTTACAGTAGCAGCTAACAGCTCTCCATGAGCTAAATGCTTTCTATAAGTTTTCAGGATTTAAATGAATGCAACTGCCTTCCTGTTGCTCTCATATATTGAGAATCTCAAAATTCTCCTGAATTGACCATTTGTTTATTTCACTCTCTCAGCAGAGGTATAATATAACCTTTGAAATAATGGAACCTCCCCTACTGGCAGAAAATAGAAATAGTCACCCACTATTTCAGGGAAAACAACTACCTTTCTTTAAAAAATGGATTTTAAATTCTTTTCATTGCAATTTTATTAATATAACTCTATGATATCCATGAAAAAACACCTCATTCTTTGTTTCAGAAGAGAGGCTAGGGTGCCTGGGTGCCTCAGTGGGTTAAAGCCTCTGCCTTCACCTCAGGTCATGGTCTCCAGGTCCTGGGATCCAGGCCCACATTGGGTTCTCTGTTCAGCAGGGAGCCTGCTTTCTCCTCTCTCTCTGCCTGCCTCTCTGCCTACTTGTGATCTCTCTCTCTGTCAAATAAATAAATAAATAATCTTTTTTTAAAAAGAAGAGAAGCTAGTTATTGTAATATTGAAGATGTTGAAATCAAAATTATTTCCTTTTTTCCATTTCATCATATTTTAACATATGCATAGTTTACTAAAAATTATCATAAAAAAAGAAATGTTCAAATTCTATAGTATATTTACACATGTGTACTTAATGATTAAACCATTGATCTAATTTATGGTGTGAATATATATTTGAAAGTAAGTGTAAATATTTAAAACTCAGATTTTATACAGATTATTATTAACTAGAAAAAAAAAAGCTTAAGTCATTATTTAACTTTTAACAATATTGGTCTTAGCTAAGGAGTATATGGATGGAAGAATGCAGATGACCTTATCTGAACTATGTCTCAATTGCAGTCAATTGGATAGAAAATCAGAATTAATTTAAATATTGACCATAGCTAGGGCCCCACTGGACTGAAAACAAAACAAAATACAACAAAATAAAAGGAAATAAAAACCATGGGATTGTTGAAGATTCCGGAATTTACAGAGATGAATACACTATAGTTGTTTCCCTTCTAGGGCTTCCAATAATCCTTATTTGATACATATCTGCATGGTAAACTGACTGCTAATCCTAGACTGGGAGCCTGTATATTTTGTGGTAAAGGCAGTGACCAAAGAGTAGGGGTCAGTGCACTTTTTCTCTAATTGTTAACTAATTGTTAACAGCAGTAAGCAAATATTGTAGGTTTTGGAAGCCACACACAGTTTCTGTTGCATAGTCTTCTTTTTGGTATAAACTGTCAACTATTTTAAATCCATTATTAGTTACCTGTGTGGAACAAAACAAAACAAGTCAATGCACCAATCTGATCCCCTGCATGGTAATTTGCCCATCTATACTCTATGGGAACACTGAGGAGGAAATATAGGTAAACTCTACGATAACAAACATGATTTCAGAAATATCACAAGCTCTAAAAAAGTATTGTAAAATAATACAAATTCAGAATTGAAAATCACTAGAAGGGAGAACAAATAGCATGTTTATTGGATAATGCTGACAAGATTAAGTATTCTAGAACATCGAGAAAACCTAGTGAAGGGAAATGGTAAGGAGCATGAAAGGTAATTTTTGAGTAATTCATTTTGTTTTATTTTCTCAGTTATGAACCACACCCAGTGGCCTTTATCTTTGACTTGGCTATAAAGAGAATTAAATCTCTCTTTTGAAAATAAATTGGTCCCATCAGCTCAGATATTAGTATCTGTGCCAAAAGAAAATATATGACATCTGAGATTTCTCACTGATACTTTATAGGCTTATTATAAGCCAAAGAATAGGGTGCAATTTTAATGGAAGAAGTGATTATATATGATTGCATTTATTGAAATTTTATCAAAGAGGGACTGGAGATGAACACTGACAATACTGCTTAAAATGACCAATTCTATAATAAAGACTGTTAACAATAAAATTTTCAAATAGCCTGTATCTATATTGATTCCTCGGTGATGAATAGGACATCCCATAGCAACAAGAAGTGAGGCAATAATAATTCAGGCAAAGTGGTTGTATGAGTAGAAGTAGATGGAATTCAAAATCACAAAAAATGGTAATGGGGAGCTTTAATATCTCTGAGGGGATGTGAGGAGTCCTAGGGTAAGTTTGTTTTTCATCTGTACAGGTTGACAAGAAGGTGGAAGATTAAAGAGAAGGACTGGGAAAAGCATTAGTTTCCTTTATGTTTGCCTTTCTGTATTCAAGGTCTTCAAGTCTGACCTCACTATGTTGTTTGAATGTCCAGACAAGTTAGGTCACACAAAACAAAGTCCATTATGTTGCTGTTTTTTAAAAGTTTTTTATTTAAATTCCATTTAGTTATCATACAGTATAAGACTAGTTTCAGGTGTGCAATATAGTGACTCAATACACCTTCCAACACCTAGTGCTCATCGTAAGGGCCCTCTTTAATCCCTATCACCTATTCAACACACACACCCCACCTCCCCTCTAGTAAATATCAGTTTGTTCTCTATAGTCAAGAGTCTGTTTCTTGTTGGAGGATAGTAGGAGAAGGAAAGGAAATGTGAATTCGTGTAAATCATGGAGGGAGATGAAACATGAGAGACTTTGGACTCAAAAACAAACTGAGGGTCTTGGAAGGGAAAGGGTGGGGGATTGGTGAGCCTGGTAGTGGGTATTGAGGGCACATGTTGCATGGGGCACTGGGTGTGGGGCATAAACAATGAATCTTGGAATACTGAAAAAAGAAAATAAAGTAAAAAAAAAAAAGGTTGCTTCTTGGATTTTCTTTCTCTCTTTTTTTTTCATTTTGCTCATTTGTTTTGTTTCTTAAATCCCACATATGAATGAAATCATATGGTATTTTTCTTTCTCTGACTGACTAATTTTGCTTAGCATTAAACTCTCTAACTCTATTCATGTTGTTGCAGATGGCAAGATTCCATTCTTTTTCTTGTCTAAATCATATTATCTATCTATCTATCTATCTATCTATCTATCTATCTATCTATCCCTCTATCTACCTATCTATCATCTATCTATCTATCTATCTATCATCTATATATCATCTATAGATAGATGTAAATATCTTCTTTTTGCATTCATCAATTGTTGGACACTTGATTATTGTACAATTTAGCTATTGTAGATAATGCCGCTATAAACATCAGGGTGCATATATCTCTAAGGATTACTATTTTTGTATTCTTTGGGTAAATAGTAGTATGATTGCTGCATCAAAGGGTAGTTCTATTTTTAACTTTTTGAGAAACTTGTACTGTTTTGCATAGTGGCTACACCAGCTTGCATTCTCACCAACAGTGCAAGAGGGTTCTCCTTTCTCCACATCCTGGCCAACACCTGTCATTCCTTGTGTTTTTGTTTTTGTTTTTGTTTTTGTTTTTTGAATTTTAGCTGCTCTGACAAGTATGAGGTAATTTCTCATTGTAGATTTAATTTGTTCTTTATGTTACTCTTGGTGAGCTATTGACCAGAACCATTTGGGCTATTGCAGGTGAGAGATACCACAGCTTGAGTGTAAAAAGGACTGATGATTTTACAGTCAATATGGGCAGGATGCCTCCTAGTTTCCAGTAATAAATCGTGGGAACTTGGCTCCCATCTGTTTCCTGGAGCCAAGAAAAGACAGTGTTCATTCTTTTGGGAACAGGAAAATGGATTCTATTTGTGATCATTAATTTCTCCAGACCCATTCTTTGATACTAGTTAAGCCATCCCTCTATACCCTGGATTGTGTCTTTATCACTTTCCATCACAGCCCCAACATTTCTTCTCTAGTCTTGTAAGGGAAGAGCAATCTGGATCTTCCTCTATTTTACTGGAAGTTTATTGTTCATAATATAAACCTTAGCTTTGTATTCTAAAACTCTTCTAATCTCCAGAGACTTTTATTTCAAATGTACAGTCTTTATCTCCTTAAAACTGAAAGTTTAACTGAAGTTCGAAACAGAGCTCTTCTCTTTTTGTCTTTCACACCTTTCAATAAAAGTCAACTTACGTTGAAGGCAATACATATAGAAAGTCCCTGATGCTCCTTAAGTGAAGATAGTGGGACAGAAGACAGGAAGAATAAAGAATAAAAGCAGAAAAAACTGTGTTGGGAAACAACATCATTTAATGTGAAACTATGTCCTTGATAACATGTGTTAAATAATGAGTCACCTAGTTTGACTCTCTATTGTAAAGAACGTATAGAAAGATAGTAACAGCTGAATGTGGAATGGTTAATTGCAGTAAAAATCTTCATTAAAAACTAAGCTCCCTTTGTCTAAAAGATAATTGGGCATTTTTAAAAGTTTCCCAAAGGGATCAAGATCTGGTCAGTTTCTTCTAAACACAGATCAATTTAGAAGATAAAGTAAGTTGGATTGACAAGAGAGAAAGGTAGAAGGATCTTACCATACATATTCATTGACCTGTGACAGTCCCATTTGGTACTAGTTGTCCCAACACAACTATCTACTTTCACTTTTAAGAAGTGAAACAATATAAATGATATTTTCTTCTGGTCATACTAATTAAGAAAAATGGTTGACTTTATATTATAGAGAGTTAGAAGTAGGAATGTGATGCTAGGAACAATTCAAAGAAAGCTATGAAGCGATTTGATTATCAAAACAACACTGCGTAAGACCTTTCTCATGGATATGAATGCTGCCCTTTCCAGTTTATAGGACACAGAGTGGTGGAAAACCAGTCCAGGATGTGTGTTTCAAATAACACACACACTTCACTTACTGACATAGTAGTATAATACATTAAAATCAAATTTCTGTTCTACCATACATTCCTCACTGTTACTCTTTCTAATTGTAATAACTATTCATTCCATGTCCTCAAAATGAAGCAATTATTTCTCAAAAACACTCAGAAAGAATGTCTCCAGGGAAGACATCTCTGACCTCTCTCCAAATAGAATTGATAGTTCCTTCATCCTGTGATCTCTAGACCTAATACAGACTTTGATCATTAAGCTTCTGACATCATTTTGTAATTTACCTCTTTCTGTATCTCTGTACTTTAATACATTAGTTTTTTTGATAGAACCGATAGCTTTTCTATCCATCCAAGTATTCTAAATGCCTGACAATGCATTAATGCATCAAAATATGTAGACTATTATATCAGCCCCAGATATTTTTAACTATTAAGAAAATATTATTTTATAATTGATCTAAGCATTTTATACACATTCAATTATTTTATCATCACTTTACCTATAAAAGTTGCCATTTCCACATCATTATTGCTTGTTGAACCAAACAAAAACGAAGACATATATTTTCATTTCAACCTGCCTAATGCTAGGTACAACATATTCTTGGGAAGGTTTAAACTACATTAAATTTAAAACACATATTTTTAAAAGACAATTTAAATAATTAAATTCCTTTTGCAACAATCTGATTTTTCAAGGCTTTCTCATGCTTGAATCTGGATAAGAGTGAAATTAAAAGGAGTTTCTTTAGATTTATGAAATCCTTAAACTATTGTATAGTATTATATTATAGATATACATAAATTATGAAATATACATTTTTGGTTACCTCAGTACACTTTATTTTAAAAATTTCCTAAAGTTAGGCACTTGACTCTTATAATCTTGCCTTTTCCCCCAAATTATTTTCTTACTTTGCTTTTTAATTTTCTACAATTTTAGAGACATGTAATTTGACCAATCTATTTTATAAAATTTTTAGTGAAATTCTTAGGTTAAAAAAGAAGTGGATGTAAGAATTATATGCTTTATCTTTATTCTGAAAACGTGAATTAATATATTTTATCCTTACATTTATAAACCTTTACTTGTAGGTATGTTATTTTTTAATGCGACCTTTAATTTACTCTTTTAATTTTCTTTTTCCATTGACACATTTATTTTTATTTTATTTTATTTATTTTTTATTAACATATAATGTGTTATTTGTTTCAGGGGTACATGTCTGTGAATCATTAGTCTTACACAGTTCACAGCGCTCTCCGTATACATACTCTCACCAATGTCTATCATCCAGCTACCTTATCATCTACACATTTCTTAGGATGACTGATATAAAAGAGATTCTCCACAGATCTTATTATTTTTTTTTTTTTTACGAACCATTATTTTCTTGAAGGACAAATGTTAAATTAATGAGCACTCTGGCTGACTTTTTTGTTCAACAACAAACAACTTCAAGGGATAGAATATAGCACTGGGTGTTATATGCAAATAATGAATTGTTGAACACTACATTAAAAACTAATGATGTACTTACTATATGTCAGCTAACTGAACATAATAAAAAATAAATAAAAAAAAATTAAATTAAATTAATTGAGATGCCACCATGCAGGGGAAAAAAAAAAGAACATGGCTCAATGTGTAAACTATACCTTTAGAAATTGACACCTAGAAATATTGATTATTTTGGAGAATGGTTTATAATAGCTTTTCTAAATGAAAGAAAGTTAATAAAATTCATATTTTTTTCCTGAGGTTTAGACAAAGAAATACAAAATTTTCAGGTAATTTTGGCTAAGCTCACTAAATTGTTACTTAATATCTACAATATAGCACTAGATTTATAAATCATTAATGTACAGAAGTGAGTATTCTTATTTTGTAAGCATCTTCTTCTCACCATTAGCATAAGAGGAAGCCTTATCTTATGTCAAGTTTATCTTAATCTTAGTTATTCACACCATTAAGTTCAATGGCCAATTGGGTGACATTTTTATTTAGATATCAGAGGATTATATAATACTTTGTGCTAATGGTTTAAAACCAAAGTCTACAGATTTTGATTGAATTTTTTATCACTTATTGTAGTAGATTTCCATTAATTAAGTGTTCCAAACTGCAGTTAGATGAATACAGTAACATAAAGCGTATGCATGGCAACATTAAATGGCAGGAACAGACCTGACTGCAGGGAGGCAGTGTGCTACTTTATCTGCACTTTGTTACTATGAATAGATCTTTGTGACACATTTAATTGAAGGCCAACGTTCTTTCTGAGCATTTATTACCACTTAGTGGACTGTGCTGGGAGTCAGCCCCTGCAACAGTCAGGATCCAGAAGGTGGGGACGGTATCAGCGATTCTGAAAAATGAGGACACCAGACTTGAAGAGTGGTGTGGGAATCTCCTGAAAACCGTGTCTTCAGGACTCTTTATTTAAAGCTTGTGGTTACAGATCATTTCAAAGGAAGGATAATCAAAGAATTTTGTAAGAGATTATACAGATTTTCTTAAGTTTCCAATCATAATTTTTTCATGGCATTGGCACCATTCAAATGCCATAAACTTAGAGCAGAACATTCCTAATGTATAGAGCAGTCAGTTGTAGGTGGAAACAGTCCCTGGTCCACTGACAGTCACATCAATCTAACTTTAGGCAACAGTTGGTTCTGTCTGATCTTATCTCAATGGAGTGTTTTATCCGCTGGCCTGCAAGGCAGAGGGTGGTCACATAGGGGAAAGGTGAATGGATAGTCGTGGAAACTTTAAGTAACTACATTTCAACTATTAAGTATATTGGTATTGATATAGTCTCAATCAGAGTGTAACTATGTATGTTATTATTATTTTTCTATTGATTTTATGCTCTAAAAGGAATGCCATAAGCAGATTGCAAAAGTGAGAATAAAGAAAGGAATAAACTTGCATATAAATGATATGGTGATTTTTAAGCAGGTCTTACAAACAAGAAGGCAATTGAAAGGCTCAGATGAGTTGTGTACAAAGTTTTAGCTACACCATAAATATAATGACCAGAAGTTAGATTGTTTGGCATCAAAGAGAAAGATAACTTATTTTGCAAAGGTAAAAGCATTTGTGTAAGCCTCTTTTCTCTGGGTGCAGAACTCTTTATTTATGGATCCTTTGTGTACGTGGCAATCTTCTTGTTAGTACAGTTTTATTTCTTATATTAAGCCCTTTGTTTAACCATTTAAGAGCCTTGACAATCTCCTCCACAGAGCTGCAGGATATCTAAGATTAAGCTATTTTTTTTTTTTTAAGATTTTATTTATTTGACAGAGAGAAACACAGCCAGAGAGGGAACACAAGCAGGGGGAGTGAGAGAGGGAGAAGCAGGCTTCCTGCCGAGCAGGGAGCCCGATGTGGGACTCGATCCCGGGTCTCCGGGACCATGACCTGAGCCGAAGGCAGTCGCTTAACCAACTGAGCCACCCAGGTGCCCCAAGATTAAGCTATTTTTAATGATGGTAAGTAGAAACAAAAGCATTTTGCTAAACACCAGACATGGTTTTTAAATGTCAAGCATTCCATACAAAGAATGGCAAACAAGCAGCCTGGGGAACCGCTTGCCCCACGCCAACTCCTCACACTTTGTGGGAGGGCCGGTCTCTGTGCCTTGCAGAGGGAAATCACCTAACTGACCATGCAGGTGGCTCACAGCAGACCAGCCATTTCAATGATCGATAGTAAGTTTTCAAAATGTTTGGTGCCCAGTTTTAGTGAAAACTGTGGAATATTGAGACTATGGGATATCTCAAGTGCCGGTTTTTCCTTAGACACTTTCTGCCTTTCCCAAGACATACAATGTTACAATAAGAAAACGAAGTGTCCAAGGATGTGTGCTGACTTACATCCTAGAACCATGATGCGATCTCCAAGAGAAAGGGACATTAGAGAGAAAAAGAAAAGACATGTCACCACTGAGTGAATTTCTAAGAAAACAATGTCCTCAAAACTCCTTGGTGGATTGATATGATCATACTCAGACTCTACTTGCCAGGATTTTACTGAGCAGTGTGTTTTGTCATAGAGAGGGCTTGGAACTAGGCCAGATCCTTTAGTCCTACTAATGTAAAACAAACAACCCTAACTTAGGGACATAAAACAACCTATTCATTATACTCAGATTCTGTGGCTTAGGAACTCAGGGAGGGCCAAATGGGGTGGTTTGTCTCTGTTTGCCGCCTCGGCTGAGAGGACTCAATTAGCTAGAATGATGTGAACATTTGGGAGTTGAAATTATCTGCAAAATATTGTCTGCTAGATGGGTTGTGAAGATGACCCATGGGGGCTACTTTCACATGAGTCTGTCAGCCAGTATGCCTACACCTGGCCTCTCCATGTGACTTGAGTGGCTTACACGGTGGCAACTTTATTTTGAAAGGATAAATCTTAAATGCAAGTGTTCCAAGAGAATCAGGCAAACTGGAAAGTGTTTTATGACCTGTTCTCAGAAGTGCCAGGTTTGCTCTACGAAACTGGTCAAAGCAGGTATTAGATTTCCTAGATTCAAGAGAGAAAATATAAATCTCGTCTTTCATTAGGAGTAGCATCAGCTGTATGTCTTATTTATTTTATTTATTTTTTAACTAACGTGGAGAATAGAAGGTCATTGAGGAAGAAAAGTTTAAGTATGGTCAAGCTAGGAATCTGAATAAAACCCAGTGTCTATATTAAAAACGTCATGGAAAATCACTGTTAAGTTCATTATAGATAATTATCAGTATATAGGAAACATCTTGGCATGGTTTAGTAGAATCATACAAAATTATTATAAAACAAAATAAAAATCAGAAAATAGAGTGAGTTAAAAGCAAGATGTATAAATTCAAACTTAAAGGTAAACCATGTGAATAATCAGTGAAGAACAAAATGGGGGGAATCAATGTATAGATAATGAATACAAAAGTAATTAGGAGTCAAGATCCAGAGAACATTTTCCACAAATGAATATGTTCTTGTCTTGTGTATACAAAATTAATGTTTTGACTTTAAGGACAATTGTCGTGCAAATAATGACATTAAATATCTTTGTAGAGATTTATATATTTATTAAATCTTAATCAGAATTGGGGATAAAATTGCCACATTACTGGAGAGGATGTGTTAGATTTGTTGGGAGTATACTGTTCTAACATTAAATAAGAAAGGTAAATATATTTGAATATTATGTATTCACCTATATATTTGTATAGGAAGATATTTATGTAGCAGACCCATTAGATATTCGTCAATGACTGGTGATTATATTTTATTCAGAAATAATGTTGAATGCCCGTTAATTATAAGGCACTATGAAAATATCTAGCAGACATAACAAGATGTTAAATACAGCTACATCTAACCATATATACTTAGCTTACATGCACAGTTTGCAATCTAATAGACAATAATAACAATATGCATACACATATAAAAGCTTTGATAGATACTACCAAACACAGCATTATTATCAGGTTATACACTATTCTTCAAACACACACACACACACACACACACACACACACACACACGAACACGCACACATAGGTAGATTTAAATAGCACATAGCCTAATC
>PITA01031070.1:0-15711 GCA_004023965.1 Spilogale gracilis
GGGGTGATCCCTTCCAGGCTGGGTGGTGTGCAGGGGTGAGCCCTTCCAGGCTGGGTGGTGTGCAGGGGTGAGCCCTTCCAGGCTGGGTGGTGTGCAGGGGTGAGCCCTTCCAGGCTGGGTGGTGTGCAGGGGTGAGCCCTTCCAGACTGGGTGGTCTGCAAGGGTGAGCCCTTCCAGGCTGGGTGGTCTGCAGGGTAGTACTTTCTCCTTTCCAGCCGGTTCTGGACCTCAGGACAAACTACTTCCTTTTGGGTTTGTCCAGGATGGCAATTTCTGTGTGCATTTGAGAGAAATAAAAATGGGAAGAGGGTAGAAAGTAAGGTAAGCCCACCAATGTGGGCTCTTCAGGTCTCTCTTAGCCCACCCTGGGCTGACCTCAGCCAGACCCATCAGAGCCTGGCCCTCCTGGTTTCCATTTCCTGTGGGAGAGGTCAACAGGTGGGAGTGTGAGGCACAGTCCAGCGGTGGTGGCAAGGCCCCAGCAGCCGCAGCCGGCTCAACACCCGCCCGACCGAGCCCTGCTGAGCCACGCTTGGCCTGTTCTGCCACAGATAGCGAGACGAGCCATTAGGTTCGGGAGTCAGAACACAGTTCATGTTAAAGAAACACAAACTGCTGTGCTTATAGCATCCTGTGAAAACAGAGTAGCCACCATATCCGCGCATCTCCGGAACTCGGTGGCATTTCTGACATCCATTCCAGCCAAGGCAACAAGGACGTTGGACTCAAATCAAGTTAATTCCATCGCCATCAGCCACGAGTTTGGCTGAAGCCTCTTCACTGTCTGGCATTTGATTTTCTGGATTAGGCATAATAGGCCACAATCACCATCACCCTGCTCTCGCCTCTTCTTGGTGTCTTCCTCTGAGATGACCAGCTTTCCGCGATCAGACGCACACTGAGGAAGGCTCAGGGTTAAGTGTGGCACCCTCACATCCTGTCTGCAGCAAAGTCTAGAGTGGCAATGATGACGGATGATCATGGTAGTGCCATGACGGAGGCTCCCAGCCAGGACTGAGCGCCCTACTGCCCTCGACCTGCTTCTCTCACAAGGAGACACTGTCCGTCCACAGCCACAGATGCCAAGTGTCCCCTAAAACCATCACTCGCTTCTCCTTCTTCTCGCAAATGTTTGCTTGCCTGCTCCCTGCTGGGTACAATCACCTTGTCCATCACTGCATGTCAGACACTGGGCTAAGTACTACAAGTCGGATGATCGTAAGTTTCAGTTCTACCCTCAAGTTCTTCGCACTGCAAGGGAGACAGACATTAACACATAAAGTGAACACAATATGGCAAGTGGGCTTTAAAAAACATAATGCACTCAGATCTTTTAGGGGCTCAGAAAGGGAGGACTCTTGGATTGCATAACATCTCGCTTGGCTAAGAACCTCCTTTCCAGCCAGCCCAAAGCAAGTTTGACTTGGAGTCCCAAAACCTGGACATCCTCTGCTGAAGAGAGCCACCGTGATGACCCCCGTTCCGTCACGGAAACTTAATAAAGTAGCTTTCATCCCAGCTTCTCAAGGCCCTGAATTTTCTGGGTTCCTCAGAAGTCTTGGTCCAGAGGGGGATTTGTGTATGATTTGTCCCTGACTAAAACAATGTGACACTTAGCTCTCAGACGATATTTGCTGATCCTGATGTCAATGCTGACTTGTATCCCACAGGAAAGCAGAATTTGAAGAGTATGGGCTTTGGAGTCTGACAGATCGGCCTGTAATTCTGGCTCAGTTACTTTTGACATGTGACCGTAGACAATTTCGTCATGCTCCTCAGACCACAGTTTTGCCATCTATAAAATGTGGGTAATAGTCTCATAGTACGTAGTAAGGTGTATTTTTTTCTTTTTTATTACTTAAAATCAATCAGCCAACGTATAGTACATCGTTAGTTTTCAGTGTAGTGTTTAATGACTCATTAGTTGCCTGTAACACCCAGCGCTCAGTACACACATGCCCTCCTCAAGCCCATCACCCACTTACCGCAGCCCCCCACCCACCTGTCCTCCAGCAAGCCTCATTTTGTTTCCCGGAGTCCAGAGTCTCTCATGGTTTGTCTCCCTCTCTGATTTCTTCCCATTCAGTTTTCCCTCCCTTCCCCTACGGTCCTCTGCCCTCTTTCTTATATTCTTCTTATGAGTGAAACCATATGATGGTTTTCTCTGATTGACTTATTTCTCTTAGTATAATCCCCTCCAGTTCCACCTACGTTGATGTAAATGGTAAGTATTCATCCTTTCTGATGGCTGAGGAATAGTTCATTGTATATATGAATGTGGTAAGGTTTAAACAAAGAAACATTAGAATATTTAACATAGTGTCTGTCACATATAAGTGCTCAACAAGGGAAGTTTCAACACTGGTAATAATAGTACTTGTGAATGAGTGACTCAAAGAAGAATATGGGAGAAAAGTGGACAGAAAGGGTAAGGCCGGCCAGATACCCAACCCAAAATTAACCATCGGGAATGAAACCTCACTGGACAAAATCTGCCCTGAGACGATTCCCCTGATCATCCCCACCTTCAACCCCTCAGTGGCACCTGACATCTACCAGAAGAGCTTCATCTTTTCAGCTATGATTCTGACCCTTACAAACTGTGTGCCCCCCAGATGGAGACTTGCTTCGAACTACGACCAGAGGCCTACACCCTAGTTTAAATGGATTGTGCAGTCTTTCCTTGAGTTCGACACTTAAACAAACACCTACTATTTTCCAATAGTTTTCCAGATAGTAGACCTTGTTTAACCCTCACAGCACCCTCAAAACACAGGCAGACCAAAGCCATTTTACATACAGGTTCAGAAAGCTCAAGTGATGTACTTCTGGTCTCATAGCTCGCAAGCGGTGGAACCAAGGTTCTGCCCCAGGTCCCCTGACACCGGTTTGGTCACCAAAGTCTTGCCAAAATGCATAGACCATTTCAGGTCGTGACCTGGGTGCAGAATGGGAGAGCCTGGGGGCTCCAAGGGGAGGCGCAGGGCTCAGAGGGCACACTGCCTATCAGGGTGACTCCGGCCTGCCCCTGCAGGGAGACTCGGCTCTTAAGTCTTGGTGCTCCCCAGGCCCATGTCGTCTCATCAGGACAGAGTCGGGCCTTCTGTCACAGTGGAGCCTTTTCCTCTCAGCTAAACCTGAGGCCCGGCTCTCATACCGCAGTCTGTACTTCCCAGGAGGATGTGTGGAACCCTCTAAGGAAAAGAGCAAGGCCCGTGTTGTAATCAGGGCGTCCAAAACCTCAGGCATTCACATTCCTCCTTCACGGTTTTTACCACATCCCTGTGTTATTAATACTTTTCTCTAGATACACTCACTATTTTTACTTAGCACAGTTTATTTCAAATGTTACCACAGGTATATTACCACATTATTATTTTCTTTTACCTTATCCTCAGCAATGATATCTATAAAAATAGTAAATCTGAAGCACTTTTTCTAATACACATTAAAAGTAGTGGAAAAGTATAGATAAATTGTTCTAAAAATATTTCAAAATTTATAAAACTATAGCCTTTGTATTCTATTCATGGCACAAAGAGATTTACTTGACAATTTATCCAAATTAGCAAATGAATGAAAATATTAAAACAAGATCTTTTGAAGGTCAAAAGTTAAAGTTTTTTTAAGTAAACTCTACCCCTGATGAGGGGCTCAAACTCACAACTCTGAGGTCAAGAGCCCATGCCCACTCACTGAGCCAGCCAGGTGTCCCAAAAGTAACATTTTGCTTTTTTTTTTTTAAGATTTTATTTATTTATTTGACAGAGAGAAACACAGCCAGAGAGGGAACACAAGCAGGGGGAGTGAGAGAGGGAGAAGCAGGCTTCCCGCCGAGCAGGGAGCCCGATGTGGGACTCGATCCCGGGTCTCGGGGATCATGACCTGAGCCGAAGGCAGTCGCTCAACCAACTGAGCCACCCAGGCGCCCTCCAAAAGTAACATTTTAATAATATTTTTATCTATTCCTTTTGCAAATTATCACCCAGTTACATATTTACATATGTCTAACAAATGCTTTCTTCCCTCATCCACAATCTGAAACATAAACAAGCTATTTTCATTTTTTTAAAGGGAGAGATATAGAGGAATCTCTTTTTCTCTTCATTCTCAAAGGCTCAAATAAGTGATTATATTCCCAGATTGTATTTCCTAATCTTTTCTCCTCAATTAAGAATGTGCAAACCATGGTCCAGTGTTGAAATTCTGTTCTCTCATATATTAACCCAATAATTGTGAGGTTTATATTACTCTAACCCTTACTTTAAGGTAAAGTATGTGACTTGTCCCAGATTCCAGGACTATTTAAGGCACTAACTCAGAATTCAAATTCACGGCCTAGCACAAACATCAGTAGTCTTGTAAGCACGGGGAGGAAAGCAGTACATAGCTATTACAATAAGGAATGCTTGTGATTCATCAGTGGAAAGCACACCTCATTTTGTGTGACTCCTCTGTGACCCATATAGGTTCCAGCAGGGGCCCTGAGGAGCAGAGTGTCTTAATTAATCATGGAGAACAATTAAATACCATGGATGATTTAATGAGATATTAATATTGATCATATTGAAATGAAATCACAGCCATAATTCAGAAACCTTCTAAAAACCTCCAGAAAACTTTTAAAATGATGCAATGTCTGATCATCTCCTTCTTTGGGAGCCAAATGGATCTTACAACTTCATGCTGTTGCCAGAAGGAGATCAGAGAACACAAATTTGGGAAGGGAGAGAAAGTCAGTATTTTGGCCAGATTCAAAGTAGTAGCGTTATCAAACCTGCTACGAGTCTCCTGCCCTTCCTACCTTCCTTTCTTCTTTCTCCCTCTGTTCTCCATGCCGTTCCTTCCTTTATTCTCTCCCTTCAGTAAACACTGACTCAGAGCCTGGTTTGTGTACAGGCTCCAGGTCTACTCGGAGTTGCAGACACCACCCCTGCCCTCCAGGAGCAGACAATCTCGTCAGGGAAGTGAAAATAGGACAGAGACTGAATATGCTCCCCACCCAGACTGAAACCCAGTATCCAGGTCACTGACAATTCCGGACGCGGCACGTTCATCATTGGTCCCTCCACTCCACCGGCTTCTACTACACAGGCCGCGCCAGGCACGTGCTGGATGCTCGAGACGCAGGGCAGAGAACGAGACCCCCCTCCCCAGCAAAGAGCTCCCAGTCCTGGGGTGGGGGCAGGGTTACCGCGCTGCAGCTACGCGGTCTCTCAATCGGATGGGGTGTTGAGCAAGGTTTCCTGGAGGGGTGATGTCTGACAGAATAAGTCAAAAGGAAAACAAGAGTTAGACAAATGAAGGGAAGGGGGCACGAACAGATTCAGGAAAAACACAAGAAAATATACAGAGCCACTAAACACAGCCGAGTCAGTGGGGGAGACTTTGTCTTGGAGCATAATGCCGGTATCGGAGAATGGCCCTTGTGGGCAGCACTGGACCACGAAGGCCCTTGGGACTAAGAAATCTGGGCCTCGTCCTCATGTGCGGACACAGGAAACGTTAGCTGGGGTGAATCTGGGGTGAATCTACTACCACGGCTAAGGACACGAGTCATGGGAAATGACGTGGGCCAGTTCCGCCAAGGGCTGGCTGACAGCAGTTCCTAGGGCCAGGGTTCCCAGGAGAGAGGGAACAGACTCTGTGAGGAAGAGTCTGACATGAGGAGCAATTCTGAAGTTTGTGGAAAAGACACAGATGCACATATACACACATGCATACACACATCACACACACAGAGATGTTTGCACACATGCATGGACATGCGGACATGTGTACACATACCACACACACTGACAGGTACACACATCACACATGTCTACACACATCGTGCACACAGAAATGTGTACACACAGATATGTGCAACATGCCTCAGACATGGACACATAGACATCACACATGTCTACACACACCACACGTGCACACCCAGCCACATTCACAGGAAGGTAATATGAGAGCCAAAGCCCAAAGCTGGAGAAACCCATCGACTTTCCAATCCTGACTCAAAGCCCACTTCCAAGAAGTCTTATCCAGTGGCTTCTTTCCTCTACACCCCCTTGTTCCTCAGGTGCATGGCTACTGTGGCATTGAAGCATCCTCAGGGACTTGTCTTCCAAACACCCCACTAAACTGCTGACTCCTCCTCTGCCCTGTCCCCCTACTGTCCCACACATATGCTAAAAGGCTTGCAACACACAAATGCCCATCAAGAGTATAATGCTAAGTGAAATAAGTCAGAGAAAGACAAATACCACATGATTTCACTCATAGGTGTGATTTAAGAAACAAAACAGACGAATATTGAAGACAGGACAGAGAACAAACTCATGGTTATGAGGGGAGGTGGTAGGGGACAGGTAGAGCAGGTGATAGGAATTAGGGAGTGCTGGAGGCCAGAGGGATGAGAGGGACAGGTGGCTGGGTGATGGACACTGGGGAGGGCATGTGCTGTGGTGAGTGCTGCGATGAATCACAGGCCCGCACCTCTGAAACAAGCAGTACGTTATATGTTGGTGATAAATGAATCAATAGATAGACAAGTAAATAAAAGATTTAAAAAAGAAAGAGAGAAAGAAGAGCCCTTGTGTTGAGACTGGGAGTTGTCGGGAAGTCTTGAATCACTAGGTCGAGCTGGAACTGATATCACACTGTATGTCAGCTAACTGGAATTAAATTGTTTTTCGTATTTCCAAGGGTATCCTGGCCCTGAG
Source organism: Spilogale gracilis (assembly GCA_004023965.1). Lineage (NCBI taxonomy): Eukaryota > Metazoa > Chordata > Mammalia > Carnivora > Mephitidae > Spilogale > Spilogale gracilis. The sequence goes on from PITA01031070.1 coordinate 6,714, forward strand.
GAGAAGCTGGAGACAAAAATGAAAACAACGCTTAAGGGGAAAAAAAGATTCTACGGAGTTGGAAGTTAAAAGGAATTGAGGCGCAAAGTTCTACAGAAAGAGAAGGGAGATAAGAGGTTTAATGAGTTAAGGGGTGGCCCTCATGCAGCTAACCTCTCCCAATATGGAGCCACTCTGTGCATATAAAGGAAGATGAAGTCCCTGCTTCAGTCTATCGGGGACAATCAAGACCCAACAAAGTTCAACAATGAGTTCCCAAGCGTGGAGGATACAGGGCACATGGAAGATAAGCCCCTAAAACTAATGGTTAAAGAGACTGTGGAGGGACATAGGGAATGTGCATGACAACAGTGCCAGATGGAAAATCGGCACCAAATGGAGACTCCACAGGGAAGCGTATGGAGGGGGGAGGTCAAGATAAGAATACTCACCGAAACTTAAACAACCAGTTGTACTAAATACAGAAGTTATACATAACTTTTTTTTTCTCCACTTTTATTTTCTTTTTAAAAAAGATTTTGTCCATGTATTTGAGGGATAGCAAGAGAGAGCATGGGCTGGGGTGGGGGGAGGGAGAACCAGGCTCTCTGCTGAGCAGGGAGCCTGATGAGGGACTTCATCCCAGGACCCAGAGATTGTGACCTGAGCCAAAGGCAGATGCTTTTTTCTTTTTAAGATTTTATTTATTTACTTGACAGAGAGAGATCACAAATACACAGAGGGGCAGGCAGAGAGAGAGGAGGGAGCAGGGTCCCCACTGAGCAGAGAGCCCGATGCGGGACTCGATCCCAGGACCCTGAGATCATGACCTGAGCCGAAGGCAGAGGCTTTACCCCCCTGAGCCACCCAGGCGCCCCAAAGCCAGATGCTTAAAGGACTGAGCCACCAGGTGCCCCCCTCTGCTCTGCTTTTCAACTTACTCATGACAAGACTACTTGGGTTTTGTTTGTTTTGTTTTCATTGCATTTTACAGCAAAATGATTTATTAGAGGGTAAGGGACCAGTTTCTACCACCAGAGGATTCACTGCATGAACTTTCAGGAGCTGAAATAACCCTTCTTCTGACCCAAAGTGACATGCTAATCACAGAACCATCTATGGCAACTCTGGCCTGCCCCAGGGTCTGCCTTAATCCCCAGCAATTAACATCCACCCTGGGTAACTCTGCAAAGGTTACTCATTGCATAGGCGGACTTTCCTCACCCAGCCCTCCTGCTAAATCCCTCCCCCCTCCTCCACAGCAAGCTGGGGGGTGGGGAAGGGGAATGGTTCCCTGCCCAAAGTGCCTCTCACTGAAGCCCAAGGCTAGCACACCGGGAGTCTGAGGGCTTGGAGGCTCTTTTCCCAGGGACTACTGATTCTTGTCATCCCACCCAAGTTTCTTTCCTGTCAATGCCTCTGACCCTCATTTCTCCCTCCTCTCTGTCCAGAGAGGGGTCCTGGGAAAGACTTGCCCTGGGAAGGAGGGGCTAAAAAGGAAACTGGTCAGAAGTCAGATTGTCTTAAAAAAAAAAAAAGTCAGATTGTTGTTGTTTTAAGATTTTATTTATTTGACAGAGAGAAACACAGCCAGAGAGGGAACACAAGCAGGGGGAGTGAGAGAGGGAGAAGCAGGCTTCCCGCCGAGCAGGGAGCCCGATGCGGGACTCGATCCCGGGTCTCTGGGATCATGACCTGAGCTGAAGGCAGTCGCTTAACCAACTGAGCCACCCAGGCGCCCCCAGATTGTCTTTATAGGTGGAGAAACTGAGGTTGGGGGAGGACAATGCTTTACCTAAGCTCACAGGATTGTACCACAGAACTCCTAAGACCCCAACACCTCAGAAGAGGAAAGACTCTAATCGCTACCCTTCAGAACAGTGAGAGTGGCAAGCCTCAGGAATGCCCCTAGCGCTACTTCAGCACCCTCCAGAAAGCCCGAGGTAGGTATGGTCCAAGGGATATTCTGAAAAGTAAGCAGCAGGAGATGAGGAGGAAGAATCAGGCACCTAGGATGACAGATAGGGGCTAGCAGGGGGAAAGCTGTTTGCCATGCCCATTTAAGCTACTTTCTATGGAAAACTAAATCAGATTGTATTTGCCCTGGGATATGAGACCAAATTCTCATCATCTCCTTGGCTGATGAACAAGTATTTATTAAATACTCTGAGTTAGACGGAGATATGAAAATGTAGAAGGATCTGATTGTTGTCCGGATGGTGGTCTTAGCCTGGAAGGGAAGGCCCCAGGATTCCATACCAGATGCAAGTGATGATCCCATAGCTTTGGGCTTCTCTCAGCATGCCAGGGGAGCCAGTCACGAAGTCGGTAGAGAGCCACCAACCAAGTCATGATCATCCCTACTTTTCTAAGCAGTAAGAAGTTTTTTGCTATAAATCCACCCGATTTCACCAAGTTCAACTATTGAAATGAGGAGGATAGTTTGAAGAATGAGCCAAAATTAAGGATAATCAGCAAGCCTGACAAAACAAGCTATACGGTTCGAGACAGAGGCTGGGCCTAAATGCTGATCTTCAGTGGTGAGTCAGAGAGGTCACGCCCACAGTCCGCTGTAGCCCCAGGGAGCTCCTGAGAGAAGCTTGCCAAGTATTCAGATTGATTTGAGACCAAAGTGAAAGGGCTCTCACCTTGCTTTGATTTTCAAAGACCCCAATAAAAGAGAAGTACATTTATTGGGATAGTAATCTAAAGCGGCATGTCCCCCCCTCAAAAAAATTTGGGTTGAAACTTTAGGACAAAGAGCCTAGAGGGCTGTGGGTCTGAAATGCTTGTGCGTCTTCCTTCATTCCGTGTTGGTTCCGTTTGACTTGAGAGTCAGTTAAAGCAACATGAATCACCCACTCCTGGATATCAACCCGTAGATGAGCAGTGGGTTATGAGGGGTTATCAGTGGGTGGGCTGGGCAGGCGTTCTGAGAACACCAATCACCACCGTGCACAGGAATCTGGAGCGGCGTCCTCTGAGACTGCTTATCTGGGACTGGTGCTGGGGCCCACAAAGCTGTTCGCTGCTCCCCTGCCGGTGAGGTTCCCCCGCACACCTGTGGAGTGCCTTCAGGTCAGCAACGTGCTTCGGGCCGCGGCTGCAGCTCCCAGGCCCAGGAGCTTCTCTGAACATGCCTATTCAGCTACAAAATACTTGTGCTGTCATTTTTAACTGCTCCTGGTCTCACTGCCAACACTGGAGACATTGTCAGGGAAGGGCACAAAGCCTGCGTCTACAGTAGACAAAGCCCTGAGTGGGGGCACAGAGACTCAGGTCTAGTACCAGCCCTGTTGTGTGGCTCTGGGAGTGCTTCGATCTCTCTGGGCCTCGGGTTCTTCACCTGCCTTTGCCAATGCTAAGGCTGGTCAGATGGCCTCTACACGGCCCCTCAGCTCCTGCAGTCCACCAGCAAGCAGTGTGGCCCTTGAGCAGCTGAGAAGGCCCAGGAGAGCAAGCTCTGTTCTCTGCCGCCGAGAGGGTGCGAACCTGAGACGCACTGGAGTGTCATCCCCTCACTCTGCGCACACTGATTCAAAAAGAAGAGGGGCATGGAGTGTTTGAAAGAATGCCAGACTCGGAATCAAAAGAACTGACTGAATCCTGGCTTTGCCGCTGAAAGTTTGTGAAAATTTGAGCAATTCCCTTAGCGTCTATGGGTGGCTTCCTTATCTGGCATTTCCCAGATAGCATAGCATAGCACTGGGCACATGGGACTCTTGTTTTTGTTTTTTGAATATTCTATTCATTTATTTGAGAGAGATAGTGAGAGACAGCACAGTGGGGAGGAAAGGCAGAGGCATGCTTCCTGCGAGCAGGGAGCCTGATGTGGGACCTCGGGATCACAACCTGAGCTGAACTCAGACAGTTAACCGACTGAGCCACACAGGACCCTTGTGAGGAATGGACAAAACACATATGTGGCAGCAGTCCATAAACACCAGAGTCGGTCCACACAGGGAGTGTCTGAGCCAACAAGTGAGGCCCCTGGGCACACTGCTCATCCTGCATCCATCTAAAAGCTGTTTAGGAGTGCTAGAACTCAGTCACGAGCCTCCTTCTCCCTGCAAGGATGAGCTCCAGGAGCAGCCAGCAGAGTCTTTGCTCAGAGAAAGCCCCAGGATGCTATGAACTCTCCTTAAGTCTTAGGGTGTAGAATAAAGAACTGATGGGGGCCTGTCAAGAACAGTTATAACTTGAAAAAGGAGACAAGGCTACAAGGACGTGCCGTTAGCAGGCTGTAACGAGTCCAGCTGTCCCTCAGGAACTTGGGAGGGAAAGTGTCAGGTGGAACCAGCGGGTGGATGAGCCTGGGGAAGCTTCCTGGAGAAATGACCCGAGCCGCTGTGAAGCACTACACAGCTGTCCTTCTCCCAGACTTCTAGTAAAGACAACCACCTCTTCCAACTGTTAACCCAGGAGGGCTGGAGAGAGGATGTAGCCTGGTGTTGGGGCTGGTGCCAGGACTTGAAGAGGAAACTTTCCCACTGAATGTGAACAATACTAAGGGTTTCCAAGCTTTGAGCCCTTGCCCTGTGTCCATTTTATTCTTTACACACCGCCGATTATCCTGTAACTCTCAGGTAGCTTGTTAGCCCTCAGTCATGAGAACGCATCTGTGTAGTTTTAGACACTTAAAGATTGTGATGAGCAGGCTTTTTGCAGACTGCAGCTCCCCAAACTCAAACTTCAGTCTTGGAGTTTGCCTGGGACACAGACCATGTCCCTCCTTGCACCAGGACTGTTAGTCAACAGGCATCAAGAATCCCTTTCACTTCCGCAGGACTCACTGAGCACCACTCAGGACTGATGTGTCTGCTTTATAGCCCATTCCCTCTAAGGATACAGGGCCAGGCGGGAACTATGATCTAATCTGTGACGCTGTAGAACTCAGGCATGCTAGTGAGCATATATGTAGGGCTACGTGCTTAAGTCATAAATCTTAAAAATAAAACACATAAGGTTTTATAAAGATCCAAATACCCAAGTGTAATACTTCTACAACCTTCCATCATCGCCTCATTGACTGATGAAATGTGGTCATCAGTTGCTGTGCACATGATATCTTACTGCATCTGGTCTAGAGAGAGAACATGGAGAATGAGGTTCATGTATTCGCACCTCAGAAAAGGCTAACTCAGAGCCACAAGATCTAGCATTGTTCCAATGTCATGTTGCATCGGCCCTTTCTGTGTATTAATGAAGCAGATGAGCTAGTTAGAAGGGTTTCCTTATTAAACGCCATCCAGGGTGGCAGAGGCCGGCATGCAGTGTCCCCTCACAAATCCACCAAGGCGATCTGTGCACAGCTTCTGACAAGGCCTTTAACTCTTCCTTAATGTTCGCTGTAGTGCCCGTACACTGCTGTTGGCCGATGAATGAGCAGAGCCCCAGCACCCCAACCTTTACAGAAAGCAAGAACATATCATATATTTCTTTTAAGAACACGAACCCTCCAAAGTGACCTGAGCAATGGGTCACCTGCACTTGAGATTCTCAAACTTCAGAATTTCACAGAGTAGTAACATATCCCTCGAAACAATATGGTAACTGTTCTAATATAGCCTTTGTTTAGTTTTGTTTTATTTTTTTTGTCAAGTAAGGACTTGAAAGAAACAACTACGACCTCCTGGAGCTTCCATCACCCTTAAAAGAAACGATATGTTTAACACACACAAAAGTAGGAAGGCCACGATTTCAAAATTAAAGAGCTCTTCTCAAGAACGCGCTGCTGATACCCTGTTACTTACCCTTTCCTCCAGCCTGGAGAACACACAGTAATGGATCAACACAGGTGCACAGATCAGTGCTGGCCCTGCACATGGTCTACACTTCCTCCCTTTCTCTAAGTGCCGCCCAACTAAATAAGACCATTCTTTGTTATCTACCTCGAGTCTATATCCCTTCAAAATCTCCCTGGCACCTCACCTTCAAGCAGAGAAACCTGCTTTCTTCAACAGATCCTGGTTTTACCCTTCTGGCTATTCTCTCAGGAGGGGAGCATGTGGGTTTGCCTGGGTTCATGCCATCCAAACTAGAACAAGTACCACAAGTTTCTGAAGACCACAGTCTAATCAGGATCACTTGATCATGAAGCCACCATAATTAACAGTCACTTTATTATTGGAGTTGTCATTTCAACACATAGGTGGGTGGGACAAAGTTCAAATGCCATATCTTAGACAATAGCAATTGAGTTCCAGTGATGAAAGGGGAACATGCTGTTCATACATAGAAGTGATGATACCAGTCCAGGGTCAGTGGAAAATTTCTGAGTATTTTTTTTTAATTGAAGAACTTGCCTCTAGTTATCTGCAGACGTCCTTCTGGCCTTGCTATCCAAAGGCAGGCCAAGTTGGAGGTAAGACTGTGCTGTAATAGGAGAAAATAATAAAAAGAACAGCATCACTATGTACAGCTTATTGTAACTATTCCCTCTGCCCAAACCTGTGAGATAGACATTGCTGTTCCTATTTGATAGACAAGGTAACTGGTCATCGGAAGCCTATTCACTCAATCGTCAACAAACACTGAGTGCCCCGTGGGTCAGGCACCAGGTAAGGGCTTGTTCACGGTGACGCAGCTGGCAACTAGCATAGGGAGCACCCAAACCCAGTCACCTAACTTCAAGTCCCTTCTATTCCACAGCTGCCTCTCAGGCTGAGGTCACTGTTGCCACACAAGACCATGGACGTCAGGGTCAGAGGGCCATGGTAGGAAGCACCACATGATCAAAATCTTCAGCTTGTTCCTCTGCATGGGAAGTGAGTATCGACAATCACTTTTTTCAGAGGAGTAAATCTCCAGGAATAAAAGAGTAGACGTCCATGTCCCATTAATTATGGCCCTGTCCATGCGGTGCAGCCCAGAACTGGGTACTGGGGGCTCATGCCTTCTCTCAAGCTGGTTTCAAGACGAGGACACTTCAGTGAAGCACACATGAAACTGTGGGGGAGAAACTTCTGGCAAAAGAGGGACAGGTTCTCCCTGAAGTTCTGAGGGGTCCACACAATGCGATTACAAGCCAAACAGGAGGTCCTACTCCTTGGACTAAGGACTGAGATCTCCAGTGTGACTCTCTTGGGCCACCTCAAGAGTCAGAGACCTAGGTCTCATGGCATGTGCCCTTTGCCAGAGGTTTTGCAAACAATGCCTGCCATGCACTCTGGCTGGCCATCCCCGTGCCACACAGTTGCATCAGAGATGCACACTAGGCTGTCCATCCAGAGTATGCCAAAATCTTCATGAATGGGCCACCCTGGGCCTGTAATCAACAGACAGGTGGGGCAGCAGCCATGGGTCACATAACTGAGCCCAAATATGGGAGGTGGACCCAGATGAATAGATGAGTCAGGGCTCAGTGTATAAAACCTTGGAAGCTCCAGAGCTCCTCACATAAGCCAGCATCTCCTCTCCTCACTCAGCCCCTGGTGCTTCAGGTAAGTGTGAGTCCTCCTGGCTCTTGTCTTTGCAGCTACTCTTCCCCAGCCCTGCTCAGGCTAGGTGGGCCAGGGGACAGAACTGCAAGGCCTCTCTCCTCTTTGAAAACTGCAGGACCTCTGCCTTTCTAATTGCATTCACGTTTAGAAGGAATTCAGGTTGGAAATTAGGGGCTGAGCTGCTGCAGTGCAGATAGTATCTCTGGTTTTCTGGGCAGAATGGAAACTCCACAAAGGCAAGAGTGTCTCTCTGGCATGCAAATAGGGGCAGGCAGTGATGGGCACACAGGGACATTCTGCAGACTGCCCCTGTGTGTGGACAGGATCGACCTCTTGAACCTGTCAGGAGGAGAGGCTGAGTCTTACTTCCAGAGAGCAAGGGAGAACCAGGAGAGTAATTCAGAGAATGCTGCAGATGAGGGAGATTTGGGGAACCACATGAACTCGGTGCCAGTTTTTCAGAGATGTTCTGAGAAAGAAATGGTGTGAGATGCTGGGACACAATTTCCTACTAGTAATGATCCCCTCAACCAAGCTTAGATGTAAGCAAAGCCTATATCTTCTTGCTCAGAAAGGCTGGTCCAAAGGACCACTGGGTCCTTTTCCTTATGTCCAGACAGGACGGGGGTGGGCAGGGTGGAGGAGAGACTTTTCTGATAACTAGCCCTGGTATCATGGCTAGGCTCAGACCAAGAGTTTGAACTAAGAGATTTTTTTCTTAAAGATTTATTTATTTTAGGGGGAGGGGGAGAGAGAGAGAGAATATCCTAAGCAGACTCACTGCTGAAGGAGGAGCCTGACTCTTGGCTCCATCTAACAACCACGAGATCATGACCTGAGGTGAAGAAATCGAGTCTGACACTTAACTGACTGAGCCATCCACCCAGGCACCCCTGAACTGGGAGCTTTTGCAGAGAATGTGGAGTGGGGAGCAAGAACCTCTGACATTCAGACAAATCTCCCTCCGTTCTGCCGGGGATGGTAAAATCCCCTTTGTGCTAATTTCTATTCGCATTCAGAGAACCCTGTTGGGATTGGAGAACTGAGAGATGAAGTTCTTTAAACCTCTCCTTTTATAGGAAGTCAAGGAGAGATGCCAGAGGCCAAGCTGGGAGAGAAAAATGGGCAAAACTACTGGGCTGTTTAAAACTTGGTCAAGACTGGGGGGCGGGGTGGGAGGCGGAGTGCAACTCTTCCAAAAGCACTAATCCTGGACCTCGCGTCTGAGAGCTCTCCTGGATCTCAGCAGAGGGCCTCCAGCCAGGCCCAGACCGTGCTGCTCGCAGGCTGATGGGCTTTTCCGAGGCTGCAACTTGCCTCCTCCGCTGCATTCTCTTGCGGCTGGTCCTGCGATGATCCTTGCTCTCTTTCCAGGGTTCCAGTCCTCCTTAGACAAGATGTCTCACCAGAAAAAGCAGCCCACCCCTATGCCCCCAGTGGGCTGCGGGAAGACCTCGGGCGGCGGCGGCGGCGGCGGCGGCTCGGGTTGCGGTGGCGGCGGCGGCGGCGGCTCCGGCTGCGGAGGCTACTCTGGCGGCGGCGGCTCCAGCTGCGGCGGCGGCGGCTCCGGGGGCTGC